>SJYE01018438.1:0-52676 GCA_006408755.1 Eudorcas thomsonii | reverse complement strand
CTTCGGAGACGCCATGCCCGTGGACGCCTGGATCGTGGACTTCCGGCCTCTGGAACCGTACGGAAAGACCTCTCCCTTGTTTCTGCCGCCCAGTCCGCGGCGTTTTGGTACAGCACCCCTGGCAACACAGTGATGGAGATGGCAAGGACTGCTGGAATTTTGTCTGAACTGGTCAGGCCACTGACAGGCAGCGACTGCCACCACCCTGGAAGGCCCCTGACCTCTTCCCCTTGGCTCTGCTCCCTTAAGCTGGACGCACTGTTTTCCATCTACAGGAAGCAGCTAGCTGGATGGATTTCCTGTACCGTGGAAATCATTTCGTCTTGAGCACTACCCTGTCAATATGTTGCTGCAAAGGGAGATTATCAGCTCAAACTCAAGTTCTTTTCCTAATCTCCCAGCACTTTCAATTCCACCAGCTTTCATCCTGGGCCCTGAAAAAGATTTCTAAAATCATACAAATACAACTAAAAGCCTGCTATATTTTCATAGTCTCCATGGAAATGCTAGAGATGGAAGCTGTACCGACTTCCTCACATACCTCTTGGACTATTTTCTTAATGCCTTCTATGTGTGGTTCTTGGAGGTTTACAAAGCTCTTTCGCACTTATTATCTTGGTTAATCCTCAGAGCAACCCACATGGGATTATTACCCACATTTAGCATATTATGAAACTGAAGTTTGGAGAAGATAAATAACTTAACTAAGGTTTACACCATCTGTAAATGGTACACTCAGCCTCTGAACTTGGGCTTGTCTGATGTCAAGGCTACAGTTCTGGCCACTATATCCCAAACTACATAGGTCACACCACTGCATCTCCTTCCCTGCCCCAGGGCCCTCAGCCATCCTTGAAAATTCTCTTCATGGCCTTATTTCCGGGATGTATTTTGCACTGTTGAAGTAAAGCCTAAGAGAAAGTGTCCCGGGCAAGGGATTCTATAAGCAAGCATCAGCCCGGCTCTAGTGCCGTCACTAAAATTGAGTGATCGTGGCCAAGTTGTGTAATTGCCATTTTTCCATGGGTAAAATGGAAATGCCCATTCTTTTCCTCCCTAAATCCCCCCACCCATCGCTACACTTGATAAAATGCATTAAGCTTTCTAGAAGGGGGACATTTTATTCTATTTTAATTGGGGTAGAGTCACTTTACAGTGTTGGGTTAGTTTCTGCTGTGCAACAAAGTGAATCAGCTTAAGTGAACACATGTCCCCTCCCTCCCACCCGCCTCTCACCCTTCTAGGTCGTCACGGAGCACCAGGCTGAGCAGCCTGTGCTATGCAGCAGCGCCCCACTCTAGCTGTCTGTTGTACACACGGTCATGTATATGTCTATCCCAATTTCCCAACTCACCCTAGCCCCCTTCAGCACNGGGGTAGAGTCGCTTTACAGTGTTGTGTTAGTTTCTGCTGTGCAACAAAGTGAATCGGCTTAAGTGAACACATGTCCCCTCCCTCCCACCCGCCTCTCACCCTTCTAGGTCGTCACGGAGCACCAGGCTGAGCAGCCTGTGCTATGCAGCAGCGCCCCACTCTAGCTGTCTGTTGTACACACGGTCATGTATTTGTCTATCCCAATTTCCCAACTCACCCTAGCCCCCTTCAGCACTCCCGTGCCCACACATCTGTTCTCTACATCTCTGTCTCCATTCCCGCCCTGTAAATAGGCTCATCCAAGGCACTTTTCTAGATTTCACAAGTATGCATTAATATACAATATCTGTTTTTCCCTTTCTGACTTACTTCACTCTGTATGACACGCTCTAGCTAGGTCCGTACACCTCACCATAACTGACTCAGCTGTGTCCGTTTTTATGGCTGAATAATATTCTCCTGCATACATGTACCCTATTAAAGTTCTGAAAACACACGGCTTACCATACATCCCAACTGGAGGAGGCCGAGGCAACCCACTCCAGGATGCTCGCCAGGAAAGTGCCGTGGGCAGAGCAGCCTGGCACCATGGGCAGAGCAGCCTGGCACCATGGGCAGAGCAGCCTGGCACCATGGGCAGAGCAGTCTGGCAGGCTACAGTCCACAGTGTCGCAAAGAGTCGGACGCGACCGGGCCACTGAGTGCGAGCCTGCACTCCAGGTGAGACTCGGGGATGTTTCCAGTGAATCTCTTCTCACCGTCTCACCTCCTCTCCCCCACCCCCACCGATGCTCTGAGTTCCTGTGTCTGCTGGCCCTCACCACCTGGGGCAAGCTGATGCTTCCTACCGAAAGCACCTGTCACTCAGGTTGAGGGCTTTCTTTGGTCAGAAGCATATCCAGCTCGTGTAGCGGGCAGGCCGGAGGCAGCAGAGGGCGGGTGGGGGTTGGTTATCATCTCACAGGGTCTAATAAACCCCAGAGGTCGTCGAGAGTTTTAAGCTCCGACTTTCCACCCCAGTAAGCTGTTTGCCAGTGCCTGTTAGTCCCTGTCTCGCTTCTGCCTGTACACCCACAACGCTTCTAAATAAGCTCCTGCACACGAATCCTAGCCTTGGGCCCACTTCCAGGAGAACCCAAACTAAGAGCCCTTCCAGGCCGAGTCTGTGGGAGGGGATTAGCTGCGTGCCGGGGCCCAGCCCCACCACCGTCTCTCCCCCACAGCGAGTGTGCTCAGTGCCACCTTGGTCTGTGGGAGGGGATTAGCTGCGTGCCGGGGCCCAGCCCACCACCGTCTCTCCCCCACAGAGAGTGTGCTAGAAGCCACTCTTCTTGTTTCCCCATGCTTGCTGGAAGCACTGGGATTTTCAGCTGGTGCAAGTCACACATTCACTTACAGAGCCCATAACTCCCTTCCCTTCTTTTTTCCCCTTCTCTTTCAAAAATTTCAGATTCTTTTAGGAAAATCTCTCTCTCTCTAAGCGCCCCTTAGAGGCACACTTTAAGCACACCTTACTTCTGAGCTTCCAATATCTCTGAACTCATGTCTGAAAATGGAAAAGCAACCAGACAGGGAAAGTCATATTTTCCAAGTGTCATTAGACATAATGAAAACCTTCACCCTCAACTTCCAAAATGTTAAAAATCATCTCTACAAGAAGCTCTCAGAATTACTATAAATATCTTCTTTCTTTTCCTCAACTCTTTTTAACCCAATTTTCTTCAAGTACCAGTTTTCAGAATAAAGGTAAATAGAACAATTCTCTTACAATTTTCCAAATTGTCTTTTTTCTTTTTGGAAGTAAGACATCAAGTTTTTTTAGAACATTTTCTCACTACAAACACACAGTCTTCCAGTGACATTAGAGACTGAACCACTTTCTACGGACAGGCACTAGACAGAGCAGCATCTGTGGCATGAATTTCAATTCATGTTTCACTGGAGTCTAATTGCTTAGCATGTTGCGCTACTTTCTGCTGTACGATGACACAGAGGTGTGCATTCATCTCTGGCCTCCCTCTTCAACCTTCCTCGTGGCCCCCCCCCCGAGGCCACCACAGAGCGCCGAGCTGAGCCCCCTGTGCTGTGCAGAGGCCGTCTCTATTCCACACGTGGTGCTGTGTATACGGGGACCCCTCTCTCCCAACCCGTGCCCCAGCCCTTCGCCCCGTGTCCACACACATCTGCGCCTCTACTCCTGCCCTGCAGACAGGTTCATCAGCACCATTTTTCTAGAGCCGTCCTATGTGTGTTAATGTGTGATATTTGTTTTTCTCCTCTGACTTACCTAGCTCTGTATAGATTTGACAATAGATTTGAGACCTTGCTGCCTTCTGGCTAAGCTGTACATCTGTAACAAGCACAGCTCCAGCTCCAGCACTGGTCTCAGGATTCTTTCCTCCTGATCCAGGGTCTCCCAGCAGGTTTCCGTTTCCCCTTTCACCTCTGGGTTCTCAGCACGTACATGCTGCTCTGATGGAGAGTTTTATCTAATAACACTAACCTCACAGCATTTTGAGGGCAAGTAATCACTTTTTCAGCCTCATATTTTAATGACTGCCACCTCTGTTCTTATTAAGGACCTGCTGACACCTAACGGGCTTCCCTTGTAGCTCAAGAGGGTAAAGAATCTGCTTGCCATGTAGAAGACCTGGGTTCGATCCCTAGGTTGGGAGGATCCAACTGAAAAGAGTATGGCAACCCTCTCCAAGTGTTCTTGCCTGAAGAATCCCACGGACAGAAGAGCCTGGCAGGCTGCAGTCCATGGGGTCACAAAGAGTCAAACACAACTGAATGACTAACAGACTCAGTATTCTTGCTTGAAAAACTCCCTGGACAGAGGAGACTGGTGAGTTACAGTCCACAGGGTCGCAGAGAGTCGGACACGACTGAGCAACTGAACACACACACACACACATACAGCTGCGACGCTTGCCCCTAAACACGGTCGTCACTCCTCACTTTTCTTTCAGCTAGAAGATCTCCCTTCTCAGATTCTCAAACTGAAGCTGCTTTGAATGTTTCTTAAGCCCCCAGGAAGGTCAGTATCTGCCATATGTTTCCGTCACATCCTCATTCCAGGCTCCCTTCCGCTTTTACATTCTGTGCCATTCTCTTGGCCAGCCCCCAGATTTTTTAAGTGCCCACATCTGCTGCACAGGGCCCTTGCGTTTTTAAGAACTTAGTTCTGACCCTAACTCTGGAAATGATCTAGTTTGGTTTAAGGGAGGCTGCATAGTACAGTTCCCCCAGCAAAAGTCACTGGTGAGAATGCGGGCTTCCCTGGTGGCTCAGACAACAAAGAATCTGAGAGTAACATAGGAGACACAGGTTCGATCCCTGGGTTGGGAAGACTGGCCCCCCCACCTACCCCCAGGCTCCGGAAAAGGGAAAGGCTACGCACTCGAGTGTTCTTGCCCGGGAAATCTCATGGACAGAGGAGCCTGGAGGGCTACGGTCCTTGAGCTGCAGAGTTGGACACGACCGAGTGTCTTGTTTGCTATTTTAATGCGGTCTAAGTGAGTGCAGTTGGGATGAATCTGGGGACTTTCGCTTGCAAAGCCAGAGAAAAGCACTCTGTCTCCCTCTACTGCCCACAAACAGGGAGCTTATGCCCAGCAGCCAAAACGGCTGTTGTCTTTGTTTAAGTGTCACCTTGGAGGACTCTATTCCAAAGGCCCACTGGCCAAACTGATTGATTCCTCCTTAAGAATAGAGTTCTCAATCAACAGCACATTCTTCTAAAAAATATATATCCTCACGGGCAGGAAAAACCCTGTCTTTTGAGAGTAGGTTTTATTTTTTTAAAGCTAAAAGGGAACTTACCCGGCAGTTCAGTGGCTAAGACTCCATGCTTCCACTGCAGGAGGCACAGGTTCAATCCTTGGTCAGAAAACGAAGATCCTGCATGCTGCGTGGCACGGCGGAAAAATCTAAACGAAATTCTGGAGACTTCCCTGGAAGTCTGGTGGTTAAGACGCTGCACTTTCACTGCAGGGGGCTTGGGTTCAATCCCTGGTTGGGGAGCGAAGGTCCTGCAAGCCATGTGGCACAGCCAAAAAAAAGTAATTAATAAAATAAAACCTATGAGTTACTCAGAACCAAGTAAACAGGTATATTATCAGTATGAGAAAAGTATTATTTTTAAAAGAAAAAGGAGAACTTTTAACTTTTCAGTGGTTTCCTGTTGCTGAAACACTAGTCTAGAAGACAGAATCCCCTTTTGGACAAATATAAATCCGCTTTCATTATGAAAATAAAATTTTTCACTTCCTAATTTTACCTTAGTAAACTGCGGTTTTTCTCTGACATTTTTGAATACATAGGTTCTACTGAAATCTCAAAATAGCCAATCCTTAGAAAAAAAAAAAAGTCACCACCTGAACGTTCTTTCTGGTTCAAATCCTGTTTCTTTTGTCAAATCCCAAACCAGCCATGAACACCACCATATTAACACCTGCAAACACCATCACAGAGTTATATGCAGTCAAGAGGATGTTTAGAAAGGGAACATGTATTTTGCTTCGTCTGGTCCCGGCCAGCAGGACGAAAGGCCAGCTGGCTCCCTGTCGCATCAGCCTCCCTCACAGCTCGGGTGCATTTGGAGTTCCTATTTTGTCGAATTTCACTGTTACCAGTTCCTTTTAACCCTCAAATTCTCTTTACCATTCACTCCAATAAAGGGGTCCAACAGGGTAAATCTTGGCAAGAGTCATTTCATCCATTCCTGCCCTCCTAGAAGCTCTGTCCCCATATTAATAATCTCAAGACATCAGTCTATTTTTAAAATACCTCCAGGGAAGGGGGTTTCCTCAGTGATTTAAAAATTTTTCATAAGAAATAATCATACGGTTATTTTTTATATCATGGTAAGAGAGATACGTTACAGAGCATATCAAGATTTCTTTTGAGGAAGCAGGACTCCCTTTAAAATTGACTTGAGATAGAACTTGAGAAAGTCAGACTCTTGACCAGTCTGACAAGCTTTTCTACAAGTTTACTCATCATATTTTTCAGAGGAACAAATAAGTAAGTGAAGTTTGTTTGTTTGTTTTGCAGAGCGGGGTTGGATTTCCTAATCCAAACTGAAAAATGGTGAAAGGAGGTTTAAAGCATCCTTCTTCAGAGATGCTATAAGAACAGTCATCCTGCTTGTTTTCATGCGACAACTGTGAAGTCGAAGGAAGATGCACATTTCACTTTTTAAAATAGCTTTATTGAGATATAGTTGATATACAAGAAAATTGAATGAATACATACAACTTTATGAGTTTGGAGATATGCATGCATATGCAAATATGAATTTGCAACTGCCTAGTGGAAACTGTTTTCCTCCAAAGGTAAACGAAGCAATGAAAAAAAAATATTTTTTTTGCAATGAAAAAATTTTAAGAAGCTTTGCCGTCTTTTAATCAATCACTTAAGTGCAAAAAAATAAAGTGAAAGCTATGGGCCCAGATTAAAAGTCAATGACTAGGAGTCCCTCCTTTTCGTTTCTTCTGATGTAAACAAAAGGGCCCGTTGTGTGGAAGTAAACAAGAGGTATGATTCAAACGTGATTGCATATTGTGCCTAACACACAACATGGGAAGCAGAAAATGTCTTCTTACTAATATGACACTGAGTCATTAAAACCGCGAGTTCCTTTATTTACCAGTGATGTCCGGAGTCAAAGTTTTCCAGTTAAAATCTACTTTCTCTTGAAAAGGAGAAACACACTGAAGGGAAACACAAGGAGCGAAAGAGCGACACGGTGACCTCTAAGAGCAAGAATAAAGCCCCGCAGCGGTGACCAGCACAGCGCTGCAAAGCAACTGTGCTCCTGCTAAGACAGCGGGAGCAAAGCCCAGAGCAGTGGCCGGGAAAGCCAGTCACAGGGAAATGGGGCAGCTGGAAAGGCCCAGCTCCTAAGGCTAAACAGACAAGATCTATCTTAGGACCATCAATAGAAGTGAAAGTGGAGGAAGCTGAGGAAGGCAGGAGTGGAACGAACGTGTGCATGTGAAAATACACGATGCAGAGGCGCGAGACAGCAGGTCCCAGACCAAAACTCAGCCGCACTGGCAAAAGAAAGGCTTGCATCAAAACTTAAAGCCGGAAGCCTAGTCACGGCACCTCTAGACGCTCCCTCCTTTGTCCGTCACCTTTGCTTTCCCTCTAAGCCTACTGAGCAGAAGGTCAGGAACTACAAATGTACTCTTCCGTCTCTTGGCTTAACTTTTCCAGCAGATCAGAAGAGCGCGCGTGTGGGCTCAGCTGAGGCTACACCGGGAAGAGCTTGTTGAAGCAGGGGTGACAGTAGGTCTTGCCGTTCTGCTCCTTGAAGACCCCCTTGGACAGCTGCGTCAGGCAGAAAGCACACACGAAGTGCTCGGGGTGGAACCTGTAGCCCATGGCGCTGACGCAGCGGCCCGTGACGGGCTGGCCGCACCCGTGGCAGAGGGTGCCTCGGCGCTGGTGGTAGTGGAGCTCACAGAAGGGACGCCCGTCCAGGTCAAAGAAGGAGCCGGTAGGAAAACCGCTGAGGCAGTCCTGGGAGGTGAGGGGACGAGAAAGACAAGCGGTGCAGATGTCAGGAAGTAAAGTATCAGCAGCAGTTCAGCCTGGAAACCCCTGCCAGCTTCCCGCCAGTGGACACACAGAGGTTAGAATATCGCCCCTCTGCAAACCAGGCGAGCACATGCCCACATGCATGTCGTGTTTCGTGTTTCTTTTTTTAAGAAACTTTTAATTTTGTATTGCAGCATAGCCGATGAACAAGACGGTGATAGTGTCAGGTAGACGGCAAAGGAACTCAACCACACATAAACGTGTATCCTTTTTCTCCTAAACTCCCCTCCCATCCAGGCTGCACGTAGCACTGAGCAGAGTTCCCCACGCTATAGGGAAGGTCCTGGTTGTTACCCGTTATCAGTGCAGCAGGGTGCACACATCCAGCCCAGACTCCCTACGTCTCCCTCCTCCTCGGCAAGCAGAAACCCACGCTCGCCGTCTGCGAGTTTGTTTCTGCTTTGGAAATAAACTCATTTCTTCTGCTGCGGTCGTTCATCTGCTAAGTTGTGTGCGACTCTTTGAGAGCCGTGGACACAGCTAATCTCTTTTTCGATTCCGCACAGAAGGCTGTCACACTGCATTTCTCCCTCTCTGTGTGACTTCACTAAGACCGTCTCCAGGTCCAGCCACGTGCCCGCAAATGGCATCATTTCACTGCTTCCAATGGCTGAGAGAAACCTGCATTCCTTTTAAGAAGCCCCGGTCAAATTCTCGCCCCGAGGTGTGAACCCTCTTGCCAGCTGCGCCCCAGAAAGGAGAGCCCTGCCCTTCCCGAAACCCGAAAGACATTGGGGATACCCACCCCGCACACGAGGCACTCGGCGTGCCAGACGGCGCCCAGGGCCGAGAGGTAGCCTCCCAGCACCGGCCGGTCGCAGCCGCCGCACCTGGGCGCGAACATGCCCTGGAAGTCCCTCCGGCAGTACGGCTTCCCGTCCTTCTCGTGAAAGCCTGCAGAGAGGGAGGCAGGGGCTTGCTCTTGCGGTTTGAGACCTTAGGCCGGGTTAGAGACGGAGAAGGGGCAAGGACGCCAACTCCCCGCGCTCGAAAGGCGCTGCCCGGGGAAGGCGCGGGGCAGCGCGGCCCGGCGCCCCCGAGCCGGCCCGGCGCGCGCTCGCCGTTCTGCCCCCAGCGGTGTCTGAGTCTCTGCAATCGCACGAGCCACAGCCCGCGAGGCTCCTCCGTCCACGGGGCTCTCCGGGCGAGAGTCCTGGAACGGGCGCCACTTCCTTCTCCAGGGGGTCTTCTGACCCAGGGATCAAACCCACGCCCCCTCTTTACCGCTCAGCCGCCAGGGCGGCCTGGAGACTTGCGCGAGCATTTAACCCGCAGTAAGGTCTGCTCCTCCTCGGCGCCTCCGCACCAAGCGTCCCGTCCGCCTCTGCATTCCCAGGCCTTGATATGGCGAGCCCCGCCTCGTGTTTCAGAAATCAACTCAAATATCCTCTAATCAGAGAGCATCTCTGCAGCCTGTATCTATCTCTTCACCTTTTTTTCATTGCCTTTTCTCTCTTACTGGAATGTCTGCTCTGAAAGAAACTAAGTATTTTGGTTTGGTCACTTTATAATCCCCAGTATCTAAAACAATATCGGGGGGGGGAGTGTCTAATATTTTAAAAGAAAGCAATATTAAATAATAATTTCCAAATTGATGCAAAAATCCAAATGCAATAATTCAAACCATACGAACACGTGAATTAGAAATGGACGGGGGCTCCTTGGTGGCTCAGCGGTAAAGACCACCTGCCGATGCAGGCGACAGGGTTAGACCCTGACCTGAGAAGATCCCACGCGTCCCGGAGCGACTGAGCCCGTGCGCCGCCGCTGCTGAGCCCGCGCTCCAGAGCCCGGGGCTGCCGCTCCTGCTCCCGCAGCCTCCGTGCCCTCGAGCCCGCCTTCCACAGCCCGAGAAGCCGCTGCAGGGAGAAGGCCGTGCCCCCGCAGCTGGGGAGACGCCCCCGCCGACGCTGCAGAGGCGCCCTCACCGTGAGGAAGGCCCGGCACAGCCCCAAAGAAACAGACGCTGTGTTTTTTAATGGATGGGCTCCTCTTTAACTGGGGAATAGAAAACTGTGATAAAATTGGCTCAGATTTCAAAAGGAAGTTAAAGATTAATAAACTTAGCTGCATTAAAAATATATAGGAATGACTTACGTATGGCCAAAAAAGATCATTAGCAAAGAAAAGACAAACAAGAAACTGAGGAAAATATATGCTACCTATAAATCAGAAAAATATAGCTAATCGAGGAGTTCCAAACTGGATACACGACTTCAATTATTGTTTTATAAAATGTAAAAAAAAAAAATAGAAAAATCAATCTCTAAACTTTTAATCAAGTTAGCAAATTACCCATGCATCAAATTGCTAATATGACTAAAGAAGGCAGCACTTCATTCAGCGGCTCTGAAGCACAGCATTCTGACTGTGCAATTTATTTATCCATAAGCTATATTCTAAAAAGAGCTACAAACATCTTTTAAACTTTTTCCAGTAAGGTTATAAAAGCATTTATTCATGGTAAAACCATTTATTCGTAGTAAAATGTTTCTTCAGTTTTCCTGTGTGGGATGCATTTCAAGATAACTAAACAGTTAAGGATGGAATGGCACTGTTTATATAATCCCATCTAATAAGCGCTGAAAGAGTGATGGGAAAGTCACCATTTCACAGCTGAGATCACTGGCGACAGGCGATGATCGCCAGCAGGGGGCTTGACAGTGGGGGGTGAGGCTGACACAGCTTGCAACCAGAGGTCAGGCTCAGCATCAGTAACAGCAGCAGGCTTCCCTGGCGGCTCAGACGGGGAAGCATCTGCCTGCAGTAAGGAGACCCGGGTTCGATCCCTGGGTCAGGAAGATCCCCTGGAGAAGGGAATGACAACCCACTCCAGCATTCTTGCCTGGAGAACCCCATGGTCAGAGAGCTTAGCAGGCTACAGTCCCTGGGGTAGGAGAGTCAGACAGGACTGAGCAAGTAACACTTTCATTTTTCAAAAGTAAGTCAACCAGTCATTACATACCTCTAGATATGACTCAACGAGAAGTACACAGCAGCCAGAATCTATGACCTATTCTCCCCTAAATACTAAACCTAAACTGAATCAAGTCTCTAGGTCTAAACTAACAATTTACAGAAAATACTGGAGAAGGCGGGGCAAGATGAAGATAGAGCAAATAAGGTAAATGTCTTCATGAGGCAGCAGCCAGTCAAATCAAGAGTATGGGACATTTTATAGAACATAGGTTCCAGTTTCTTAATGAATCAATGCTACAAAAAAGTGAGGAAGAGAGGATTGTTACAGAATTCAAAAATGTTGAGGGATAAAGCAGTCAAAGGCAGTACACAGAGGATCTCGCTTGGATCCTGATTCAAACAAAGCAACTGAATAACACCATTTAGAAGCTTGAGAAATTGGGATGTGGGTTTTAAATAAAAATAAGGAACTATTAATTTTGTGAAGTATGAAGGGTGTTCATCAGTTGGAGATGATGTGGGCTGAAGTATTTAATGATGAGATGATATGATTTTTAGGATTTGCTTTTAAATTATTGCCTCGAAAGAAAAGGCTAGGTGGTTTAGTAGTGGTTAGAAGAAATTCGTTTGGCAAAATGTTGGTATTTATTGAAATTTCCATAATAAAAAGCTTAAAAATAAATGTGTTGAGGTCTCAGTGCTTTCGTTTTAATACTTGAAGTGCTCACTGTTAGGTGCAGATAAGAAAACTCCTGGCTCTTAAAGATTCTGTGTCCAGATGATGCGAGATAAGAAACCCATGGTGACTGCTTTTAAAAATCTTTGAAATAAGACTGCTTCACAAATAGACAACTAGCCCAAGAAGAAATACTTTTACGGGCACCGTATTCAACATTATGACTAAGAATGAAGCATAAAAGAAAGTATTGACGTTCCAAGTTTTGCTAATTTATAGTTTAATTTCTAATTAGCTAAGTAGTAAAAACAGTGTTAAATAAATATATACGTAATGCCTAAAACATATGGAGGTATTCATATATTTTTATATTCCTAGTGACAAAGATAAATGTTACTATTCCATTGTTCTTTTAGAAAGTCATTTGATAAAGTGTATCAATATTTTTAAAATATATAAATATCTCGATCCTAGAAGTTAATCTACATAAATAATTCAATAAAAGAAAATTCTATGTTTAAAGATAGTCATTACAGCTCTACTAAGAAAACAGAAGCAATCTAAATATATTGTTACAAATACACTTAGTTGTTTTCAGTATTTGGAACTATAAATAATGCTTTAGTAAACATCTTCAGGCATATAATCTTTTAAAATTTGTCTACATGAAGCCCTGATGGAATAACTGATATTATTAAAATTATTATAAAACTATTAAACAACATGGGAAAATGCTTAAGTGGAAAAAAAGGAATTTCAAGTATACTGTAACTTTTATATATACATAAATATTAATAAATGTAGAAAAATATTGGTAGGACAAATTTTTTGTTGCACTAGATTAAGAAGTTAATAGATTACAAATAAAATTTTATGCAAGGTCTTATTGTCTTCACATTAAAAAAAGAAAAATATAATAAACTGATTCATCCTCAAGCACTTATTCGTGTGATATATACCCTCTGCTTCAAACATCATTTCCTAAGACACTCAGATGGTTTGGTTCTTCACTTAACTCAGGGGTCTGCTTAAGGGAACAACAGCTAGACCACTGCATTCCCAGCAGAACCCTGCTGCTGCCCCTCATCCCCTCTCCTAAGGCGGAGAGTGAGTTAGGTGGCCAGCGGGCCGTTCGCCTGCCATCTGTCTTCCTCACTAGGACATACGCAGCACCGGCGCCGGGACTTTGCTTCTGTCCCTGCCCCCTCGTTCCTAGAACAGTGCCTGATGCGCAGCTAGAAGCTGCTCAAAGAGCACGCACCGAACTCACAGGCCTGTGAGCCGTGCTGCCGCAGCGAGGCAGGGCCATCGGCTTCAGAAGAGGCTCGCCCTGCGCCAGAACTAACCAGAGCACGCACGAACAGGTGAGCTTTTCCAGAAGAAACTCTCCTTAGCATTTCCAAGGAGATCTCACCTAAAACAAAGAGGACCAGTAGCAACCCCATTTTTGCAACACCTACTGTTTTACTGGTTCCAGCTGAGGGGTCTCCCTGCAGGACTAAACCGAAATTAGATTCTTCATAGCAACCCTCCCATTTTACAAGGGAGAAAAGGGAAGCTCAGCAAAATTACAAATAACCAGCTAGGTGGTGGAGGAACTGATTCAAATCTAGGCCTAGCTTCAAAGTCTAACTTGGATGTCACATCCCTGACCTTAAACGCATTGTCACCTTGATCTTTCTGTGGGAACTGCGAGTATCAGCTGAGCTTAAATATCACAACCCAATAATTTGGTAAATAGAAGAGATCTCTAAATGTGCCCCACTCAAACAGCATGTAAGCAAAACACAAGAAACATTATTTCTAGAAACACACTTTGACCATAGCAACCAGATCCAAAAAAGGCACTAGGAGGAGCCATGGGTTCAAATCCAAGTCGTGCAGCTGCGGTGGCCCCTAACCTCGGGGCATTTTGTGACATGCCCGGCCCTGTGCAACTATGCTTTCTTTGAAAAGCAGACGACTGAATAGATTTCTGAGGCCTCTAGATCTAAGAATGTAAACCAGTAATTTTTTAGGATGTCCTGTGTCCTTCTTTTCTGCCTCTGAGACAAAGAAGAGCTCAGTTGTTCTCTTTGTCAAAGAAAGTCTAGAGTCTGATCGAGGACAACTGAAAGCGGGCATGCTAAGTCACTTCAGTCGTGCCCGACTCTTTGCGACCCTTTGGACTGTATCCCGCCAAGCTCCTCTGTCCCTGGGATTTTGCAGGCAAGAATTCTGGAGTGGGTTGCCATTTCCTCCTCCAGGAGATCCTCCTGACCCAGGGACTGAACCCGCGTTTCCTGTGGCACCTGCATTGCAGAGCGATTCTTCACCTACTGAGCCATCAGGGGAAGCCAAGCAAACCAACACCCACAGCCATCTTTCTTGCTTCTGCGGCACACAGACTATAGCACACACCTGGAGAATTGGTCAGTACGCTGACTGCGTGGCCCCACCCCACCCAGCACTTCTGACTCAGTTGGTCTGGGTTGGGGCTCGAAACTCTGCATCCTTGACGAGTCCCCAAGCTGATGCTGATGTTTTATAAAACCAACGGGGTAGAACTGAGCTTGCCTAGAAGTAGGGATTACTCGAGGAAATTGTGAGACAGGCCGACTGCCCTGGGAATGACCCTCGCCTAGGCATTTCCAGGGAAGCTGGTCTCAAGCATGAGACAGTAGGGAGGTGACAGCCTCTGTTTCAGCTCAGGTGAGCCCCAGGAGAGGACTCGAAGGCAATCAGCCCAGCTTGCTGTGATACCCCTGCAGTGAGTAATCCAACAAATTGAGAAAGTTTCAGCACTTAACTTTTCTGGAGGCTCTCTCCGGGGCCAATTACTCTGGAGGACAGATAAGAAACACGAACCATTTGCAAAAGTACCTTCGAGAGAAGAAGGGTGTTTGTACTCTGGCGAGGCTCACAGCCACAGGGGAAATTAGTGGCCTGGATAATGAGCAGTTAGAGAGAAAGACGCGGGCACTGGGGGCCCGGTCCCTCTGGGAGGATGCTGAGGGCTGGTGTGCTTAGTGAGCCTTAGCGAGGAGTCCTCTGAGCGGAAGCAAGAGTGCAGGTGCGTTTAACTTCCCAGGAGGCTCGGCGGGTGCGCTGTCATTACCGGAACCGCGTGTGTGACGGCGGGACTCGGCGCCAGGCAGGATGCCACCTAATTAACGGAGTGACCATATGGCAGGAGGCGCATCTGCAGAAAACAATGGATGAAAGCAAACAGCCGACCCAAGAGGAGCTTCTGCTTAGTAACGGGCCTTTTTGGTCACTTGTCTCAATAAATACGCTTTAAGCGTGGCTTCATATCGATTATATGAAGTCACAAGTGACCACTTCAGCCTTGTCTAGTTAGAAGGGGCCCAAGCCAAAAACGACGCGAACTAGCTACCTTCAAGGCATTTCCCGGTTATCCTGTGGATGGGGTATTTTTCTTTCGTATTTAACTCATGTCTCTTCTTGAAATATGTATGCACTGGTGTCTGCTCTCAGGCACCTTCCACATCATAATTATCCATGGGTAGCATTCACTTGCTGACTCCTTTACCCAACACACCCTCAGACTTCTACGGCAACGAGCGCAACATAAACTGACCATGACTTAGACGAAATCTCAGTGAAAAGTGCTGCTTGACTGAAGTGCAGCCTGAACGGGAAAGACCTAATGATTTGTAAGAAGCAGGGAACAAGCTCCAGCAAGCAAGCAAATCACTACAACGCAGTTCGCTAGTGGATTTTATCAGCACTACTCTACCCAGGTCCGTCTTCAAATAAACTGTCCCGTGTTTGTGCCAAGAAAGTAAAGAGACCCAATGGCAGAGGAGGGATTCAGTCTCCATCAAGGGGTAGTTACAATGGTGCAGAAGAAAACCTGGAACGTGCAGAAGTGAAACCTGAGTCTAAATTCCAGTTCTTTGATTTTCTAGTTGCATGACTTAAAAAAAAGTGACTTTACCTCCCCGATGCTCAGTGCTTCCATCTAATACTTGGTAAAATTATTCTCCCAAAGTCGTGCTGGAGATTAAGTGCGTAATAGTCAGGAATATACACAGGGCTTCCCAGGGGGAGTGGTAAAGAAGCTGCCTGCCAGTCTGCCAGCGCAGGAGGCATGAGATAGGGCTTTGACCCCTGGGTCGGGTTCCATCCCTAGAAGAGGGCATAGCAACCCACTTCAGTATTGTTGCCTGGAGAATTCCATGAGCAAAGGAGCCTGGAGGGCTGGAGTCCACGGCAGCACAAAGAGTTGGACCCGACTGAAGCAACAGCACACATACATGCTAACCTGCCTGATATTTAAGACCTGGCCTCCAGGAGAACTAGCATAACACGGGGCTTATCTTCGTGCCCTTTATTTAAAACAGAAAGATTCATGGGGAAAAGAGAAAAGGGAAGACCATGCCACAGGTGAAATATCAACATCGTCTAAACTTTAAAGTAGGTGTTACAGTGGCACCTAGCTTGGCAGAAACAAAATAAAACAAACAAACAACAGCAAAAACCTGAAACCCAGATAATGAAAGAGGGAGATGCTGGTAAACTGAAGCCGTCCCGGGGCTTCCTGGTCCGGCGGGTAACACTCCGCTTCCACTGCAGGGGGCGTGGGTCTGGTCCCTACTCAGGGAACGAAGATCCCACACCCCTCATGCCTAGTAACACAGCCAAAATAACCCTCAGCCGTCCTGAGCTTCAGAACATCAAAGGGGCTCAGGCTTGGATTATTTTAAACGCATAAAATAGTCTTCAAGGCTGTAAGCAGGATTGGTTGAAAGTCTGAAGAACTTTTAGAAAATCAGATTCCCCATCCGAACCCTAAGATGCAATGATTATTTCTGTAAAGTTCAAGTCAGAGGGTCTCAGTGTTCAGGAATACTGGACATTTATTATACGAAAAGAAGTCAAGCTTTCTACTAAAAGTATAAGACACTCAGCCGTGTCCAACTCTTTGCAACTCTGTGGACGACAGCCCATCAGGCTCCTCTGTCCATGGATTCTCTTGGCAAGAACACTGACGTGGGGTGCTGTTCCCTTCTCCAGGGGATCTTCCTGACCCAGGGATCGAACCTGGGTCTCCTGAGTCGCAGGCAGAGCCACAGGGCAGCTCAGAGCCATTGCCGTCTGAGCCACCAGGGAAGCCTGATGGAATTAAAGTTCTATGCTTTTTAGTAAAAAGTGGGAATTGAATAAGTGTTGGCATGCTGAATGGTAAAACCCATCCCCTAATCCCTTTCACTAATTCTTGTAAAGCTGACAGACAGCACAACTCTGGCAAACTTTATTCAAGACAGAAGACCAAAAATATTAATATTCAAGGGTCCTGCAGCACCCTCCCTGAGTACCAGCCCACCAGTCAGCGCGTTCTGCCTCACCCTCAGAGCTTCCGGATAGCACTGAAGTGTCTCATTCATTCTTAAATAAAGAATAGGCTAGCAAAGGTCAGCAGCACCTGGCAAAGACCAAGGCAAAGGGATAGAGGGCATCAAGAAGGGATAGAGGGCATCAAGAGGGGATAGACGGCAAAGTTCAAAGTGCGTGGCAAGACGTCCCTCAACGTAGATAGTTATGGACTAGCTGCAGAAATCTTGGCCTCTTCCCTTACACCTAGGATATAAAACAGGTAAAGAGAAAGGATCTTTTCCCTGATGCTGGGAAGATTGAAGGCAAGAGGAGAGGGGAGATGGAGGATGAGATGGTTGGATGGCATCACTGACTCAATAGACATGAATTTGAGCAAATTCCAGGAGATGGCGAAGGACAGGGAAGCCTGGCGTGCGGCAGTCCATGGGGTCGTGAAGAGTGGGCCATGACCAACCACTGAACAACAGCAAAGAGAAAGGGAGGCTGAGACAGGGATTTCTCTGAGAAAGCTGGGCCATGTCTGCTCCACCACCACCGCCAAGAGGCATGAGGTATGGTCCCGGGGACCCTCAGGTCAAGAGAGCGACTGCAACAGGACCACTCTGAGAGCTGGGCATGGGTGCCCTTCCCATACACTTGACAGTATTTGACTCATCCCCGGAAAAAATCCACAGGTGAGAGTCTGGTTAAACGGCCTACAGTCGCTGAATAGAGAGAGGCACCTGAAATTAAGCACAATCATTCTAGCCAGCTTCCCTGGTGGCTCAGATGATAAAGAGTCTGCCTGCAACGCAGGAGACCCAGGTTCAATCCCTGGGTCAGGAAGATCCCCTGGAGAAGAAAACGCAACCCACTCCAGTACTCTTGCTTGGAGAATCTCATGGACAGAGGAGCCTGACAGGCTACAATCCACGGGGTCACAAAAGAGTTAGACACGACTTAGCAACTAAACAACAGCAAAAAGAAACGTCAGAGTTAAAATTAAACCAAGCCCAGAGAGTTCAAAGCAAATTAGACAACTTAGAACTTTTCTGCCCTCCAAGCTAAACCCTTCCACCCCTGTTTCAATCCTGGAGGGGTCAGCCATGGAGATTAGCAGTGGCTGTAAGAATAAAGGCAAGAAAGGACCAATGACCAGCCATAGCCCTCTTCCCTGGCCTTCTGCAGCTTAAAGGCCCCACCAGGGGAGAGAGTACCTGTCACTTTAAATAAGTTGGAAGCTTTAGTTATTATACAGAATGAATTATCTAAGGATTTAGACTTGTGTTTTGTGTCTTAAATTTACTTTTCTATTTAGAGTAGGTCATTAAGAATAACCAAAAAAATACATAGTTCAGTTCAGTCGCTCAGTCGTGTCCGACTCTGCGACCCCATGTATCGCAGCACACCAGTGCCTCCCTGTTCATCACCCTCTCTCGGAGTTCACTCAGACTCACGTCCATTGAGTCAGTGATGCCATCCAGCCATCTCATCCTCTGTCGTCCCCTTCTCCTCCTGCCCCCAATCCCTCCCAGTATCAGAATCTTTTCCAGTGAGTCAACTCTTGGCATGAGGTGGCCAAAGTACTGGAGTTTCAGCTTTAGCATCAGTCCTTCCAAAGAAATCCCAGGGCTGATCTCCTTCAGAATGGACTGGTTGGATCTCCTTGCAGTTCAAGGGACTCTCAAGAGTCTTCTCCAACACCACAGTTCAAAAGCAACTCTCACATCCATACATGACCACAGGAAAAACCATAGCCTTGACTAGACAGACCTTAGTCGGCAAAGTAATGTCTCTGCTTTTGAATATACTATCTNCCCTTTTCAGAAAGCACTAAATGGAAAGACGAATACAATGACTTATAACAAAGAGAAATTCATTAACAGTTATCAAAACTACTACAGTTCTTTAATTTAAAAGTTCTTCAATTTAGAAAAGACTTTCCCTGTGAATTAATTCTAAGAGGACAGGAAAAGAAAAAGAAGCCTTCTGATTTCATACATGAGTTATATTGATTGAAAACAAACATAAAAAGAAGTCAGGAAAAAAATCAAGACAATGCAGAAAACAGAAGGGAGTAAAAAGCCTGCAACAGGGGCAAAACAGGTCACACAGAAAGGGTCAGGAACAAGAACAAAATCTTAATAAAAAACTTTCAGCCACAGAGGCAGGAAGACAGTGAAGCAGTGTCTTCAGAATGGCGAGGGAAACAGCTACTGCCTAGAATTCTATGTCCAGGACACTTAAGGTAGAGAATGCTTAAGGTTGTCTCAGATTTCAAAGCTTTTACCAAGAGCTACTGGAGGGTGTGCTCCACCAAAATAAAAGCAATAGTACACATTCAAAGATGGAGGAAAGGATTTAGTATAAGGGATTCCTGAGACAAAGTATTGCTTCTCAGCAGGCTGGCTGGAGTAGAAGGATGAAAGTCTCCTAGACAGATGTCTCCAAGAAAAAAAAAAAAGAAAAAGAAATGAACAGAACTGACGTATTACCAGAAGTGGATGACGATTTTGAGAGGGATTTCGCAGCTCTGTCAGATAAATTAGTGATAATTACAATGAGAATTTCTTCAGAAAACGAAAATCATGGCATCTGGTCCCATCACTTCATGGGAAATAGATGGGGAAACAATGGAAACAGTGTCAGACTTTATTTTGGGGGGCTCCAAAATCACTGCAGATGGTGACTGCAGCCATGAAATTAAAAGACGCTTACTCCTTGGAAGAAAAGTTATGACCAACCTAGACAGCATATTCAAAAGCAGAGACATTACTTTGCCGACTAAGGTCTGTCTAGTCAAGGCTATGGTTTTTCCTGTGGTCGTGTATGGATGTGAGAGTTGGACTGTGAAGAAGGCTGAGCGCCGAGAATTGATGCTTTTGAGCTGTGGTGTTGGAGAAGACTCTTGAAAGTGCCTTGGACTGCAAGGAGATCCAACCAGTCCATTCTGAAGGAGATCAGCCCTGGGATTTCTTTGGAAGGAATGATGCTGAAGCTGAAACTCCAGTACTTTGGCTACCTAATGAGAAGAGTTGACTCATTGTGGAAAAGACTCTGATGCTGGGAGGGATTGGGGGCAGGAGGAAAAGCGGACAACAGAGGGTGAGATGACTGGATGGCATCATGGACTCGATGGACATGAGTCTGAGTGAACTCCAGGAGATGGTGATGGACAGGGAGGCCTGGCGTGCTGCGATTCATGGGGTCACAAAGAGTCGGACACGACTGAGCGACTGAACTGAACTGAAAATGAGAATTAAGCTAATGAGAAAGGGATCCAGGATGTTAATTTCAGGAAATAACACATGTGTATGAAAAGGACACCATCAGAATGATCGTCATCTTCATTATCCGTCTTCACGTGCCAGGCACTGTTGCAAACAGTACATTGATGTTGTCTCTTAAAATCCTCATAATGACCCTATACAGTAAGCATTATCATCTTTTCTTACTTAAAAAAAAATCTTTTTGGTCATGCCACATGGCATGTGAGAGCTTAGATTCCCAACCAGGAATCAAACCCATGCTCCTGCAAGGGAAGCGCAGATTCTTAACCACTGGACCAAGTCCTAAAGTAAGCATTATTATTAGGTCCATTTTACTCATGAGGAGAGTGAGCCCCAAAGATAACTTTAGCATCATATGGCTAATAAATGCCACAGCCCAGATCTGAACCAGGCAGACGAACCCCCAAATCCACCCTGTACTATATCACGGTTTGTTACATGACTCAATTGTGAGCAATATATATATGACTGTCGACATGTACACATTGAATACTGATCTGATTTATAATTGTGACCTAATCATAACTGAGAGAATAGGGGAGGGGAATTATGTTGGGGCTGGGTGGAGGAGTAATATCATTTCTAAATCCTTATCTCTCTTGGTAGAACGTTAACACATAATGGCTAAAATTGGACAAAAATTCCATATAGAGGAATATACTGTTTAAAATACACAAGCAAATAATCTGCTGTGCTTAGCTGCTTAGTCGTGTCCGACTCTTTGCAACCCCACGGACTGTAGCCCGCCAAGCTCCTCTGTCCGTGGGATTCTCCAGGCAAGAACACGGGAGTGGGCTGCCACGCCCTCCTCCAGGGGATCTTCCCGGTCCAGGGATGGACCCTGCGTCTCCTGCCTCGGCAGGCAGGTTCTCTACACTAGCGCCACTGGGAAGCCCCACAAGTAAATAATAGAAGCAGCTGAAATATTTAGAGAGGAGAACTGGACCTGGGGGTGGAAGAAGGAAAAGCAAAGGAGAGTGCCTTTTAAATATTACTCGGCATAGTATTTGCATTTTAAACTATGCATTTGTATGACTTTGATTTAAAGTTTTCATTTAAGCAAAAGGTATCAGTGTCAGATCAGGTAGGAAAGGGATGGCGTTTGGTACCGAAATGGCACCTGGGTGGTCGAGGCAGGAACCAGGCCCGGCAGAGAAGAGCCGGGAAAAGCCCTGCTGGTCCTCTTGTGGCCACTCGGGCCGTACCTTCCTCGCCGAACACCTCTCCACAGTGAGCGCAGAAGAAGTGCTCGGGGTGCCAGGTCTGGTTCATGGCCGTCAGCACTTTCTGGAAAAGCAACGGAGAGCGGTTAGGAGGCGGCAAACCGCGAGCCGAGCTGCGCGAAGGCGCGAGGGGGCTCACTCACGTCCACGATGGGGGCCGCGCAGTACGCGCAGCGCGGCGAGAAGAGGCGGTGGTAGTCCTCGGCGCAGTAGGCCAGGCCGCTCCGCTCGAAGAAGGGGCTGGAGCCGATCTCCCCCTGGCAGTGGGCGCAGGCGAAGTGCTCGGGATGCCACGCCTGCCCCAGCGCGTGGATCACCTGCAGCGTGAACAAGCTTGGCGTGGCGGCCCGGGCAGTCGGGGCCCGCAGTGTGCAGGCTCTGGGCCGTGCTCTTTCAACAGCATCCATGGAAACGACACCCCCTGCAGCTAGGCCACGTGAGGCCAAGACCTAGGGTGCTCCCACGCGGCCTGTGCTCCATGGGCATGTGTGCACGTGTGACTCGCTCAGTCGTGTTCGACTCTGCGACCCCCTGGACTGCAGCCCAGGGGGCTCCTCTGTCCCTGGGATTCTCCAGGCAAGAGTACTGGAGCGGGCGGCAGTTCCCCTCCGCCTGTGGCCCACACTTCATGATAATGGCATGCTGTCCGCTTTCCTGGCTTAACAAATGCTCATTCCGCTACTCTGCCCCAGAAAATTACAGACGTGGAATGGAGCATAGAGGTGACGGACGACGCGCTTGGCCTGGAAGGGATCCCGGGAACAGGAGAAGACCAGTGGCAGTTTTTATTCCTCTGATCTGGACACCTCATCTCACACCCTGTGGAAAGTCAGGTCTCAATGCCCTTTATAATGCCCGGGATGAAGGATGGTGCCCAAGCAGGAATTTGTGGTTATGCTCTGAGCAGGGAGGCCTGGCGTGCTGCGATTCATGGGGTCGCAGAGTCGGACATGACTGAGCGGCTGAACTGAACTGAACTGAACTGATGATGCTGGGAGCGGCTGAATAATCAGTCACTTTGCACTGGGAAGATTTGAACCAAGGGAGCAGAGGGAAAGTTATTCTCCATAAGGCAGTAGACGAAAATGGTGACGAGCTCTAACTCTCAGGCCACAATCTCCTGGATTTGGATCTTACATCAACCTCTTACTAGGCTTTGGACATTTCAGTTAATGACCCTGGACCCTCAGTTTCCTCATCTTTACAAAGAGCTTGTAACCATTGAAGGGCTGTGTGTGTGTGTGTGCCCTCGGTCACTCAGTCATGTCTGACTCTGTGGACTGTAGAGTGACTCCATGGACTGTAGCCCGCCAGCCTCCTCTGTCCATGGGATTCTCCAGGCAAAACACTGGAGTGGGCTGCCATGCCTTCGTCCAGGGGATCTTCCCGATTCAGGATCGAAGGGATAATGCAGCCATTAAATAAAGAGACTTGAACAGTGCTTAGGCCCACACCCGGAGCACTGTGAAGGATCGGTGAGTATTACTAAATTGTCTTAGGCCATAAGAAGGAAGAGCAGTCCTTAGAGGGTGGACAGCGACACACACAGACATGGATGGCCGTGGCACCAGTGTCTCGGCCCGTCCCACCTTCCCGGCGATCGGCTTCTGGCAGGAGGCACAGTGGCCCTTGGGTGCTGTGGCAATTCCCAGGTTCTGCAAGTCCTGCTCCAGGCCCCCCAGCATGGAGTCCAGGGAGGCCTTGTGATCCTGCCTGTCGGATACGGGCTTCTTGCTGGCACCTGCTTTCGCTGTAACCTGTACCAAGAAGAAAACCACAGAGAGAGTCATCCTCACCGGCGTCTTCGGCACTGTCTTTCCCTGAACTTCCTCCAAGGCGCTGGAAGAATCTAACACTGCAACACCAGAAAAAAAAAAAAAAAAGCTTTCATCTCCCTTTGGAGGGTGGAGAGCGACACACACAGACATGGATGGCCGTTCCTCAGGCTGCATGAGCTCTGACTAGTCTTCCTGTTTGCAGATTTCTTCTGGCAGTAGGAAATTGAACGTAGGAAGATGATACCGTATCTCTTATGATGACTGCAGGTCAACAATTCATCTTTTTATTCATTTATGTTGCAGTGTTTATTGGGCAGCTGGTTTTGCCACTCACTGCTCTAGGCTCGTGGTGCAGAGCAATTCTCAAGACTAACCAAGTGTCTGCCCTCATGGAATTTATTTTCTCTGAGAAACAGACAGTAAGCAATTAAAGAAATAATAGACGATATGATGTCAGGTTAGAGATATGAATTATATATTGAGACGAAAGACAGAGAGTGGGATGGTGAGGAAGAATGGATTCAGATGAGGGCAATCAGAGAAGGCTAAGGAGCTGATACCTGAGCAGATATTTGAGTGATTTACTGAGACACAGAAATATTGATAATTGTGAGAACAGCACTCCAGAGGGAAGGAAGGCCCAGAGGAATGAGATAGTCTGACACATAAAAAGTAAAAAGAGGTCAGTATGGTTAGAACAGAAGGAGTGAGGATGAGTGAGGCAGGAGAAAGCAGTGGAAAAAGAGGCAATGATCACACAGAGCCCGCAGGATAAAGCTTTGGTTTTATTGATAAAAATAAATAATTATTACTTAATAAAGCTCCGATTTTATTCCAAGCGTAATGGAACCATTAGGGCGCTTCAAGCATGAGAGGGAAAGAATCTGATTCACCAGATCCCTGCGGTAGCTGAGTGAGGAATTAGGTGTGGACAAAGCAGGAGGAATCACAGGTGCTCGTTAGGCAGGAGACTTTCAAAACAGCTGGGGTCAGAGATGACTTAGGCCAGTGACGGTGGAGAAGGTGGTGAGAGGTGGTCAGATAAAACTTGGTGACGGGTTGGATTTATTAAAGAGAAACTCCAATGCAGCTGTGATAAAACATTCAAAGGAACTTTAAATGACAACAGTTGTCCAACTCGTCTCTCTCAACTCCCAGTTTCCAGAGCACCACGACTTCCGGGCCAGAGGACTGCAGCGCTTCTCCACGGCCTCCGGCGCTGAGGTCGCAGCATCAGATGGACGCCGCGGCTCCCACCCACGCCCCCACTTCACCTTTCCGATTTCATCTTTGATTACTCAGTGAAAAGGCCCCATTGTGTAAAGCCAGCCAGGCTCCCAGCAGTCTCCCAAAAGTGATCTGTTACCCTTTGCCTTCAGGCCTCTGCCTGGGACAACCTCCCGCTATCTCACTAAGCCAAATGCTCATTTCCCTTCAAGAAACTTATCATTTGACACACTTCCTTCCTCTCCTATTATATAACGTTGGTTAATGCTCAAGAGATTCGTGTTCTAAAGGTTAACATCGCAAAGGCCTTAAAGTAACTAAGTAAAATCACAGCAGTGTGTCTGTGTCTACATAAACAATTACATCTATTTGCTGGTATATTTCAGAGTGCTTCTGGAAGGATTACGTGAAAAACAGAAGACACTGAATACCTCCAGGGGGCAGAACTGGATGGTTGGGAACTCTTCACTGTACACTGTTGTGCTCTGGATTTTTGTATAGTGTAAAGGTATGGCTAATTCAAAACACAAACATAAATTTTTAAATGTGAGTAAACCGACACACGTTAAATCAATTTTAAAACATCACACAATTAAAACTGCTAATGTAGTTTTGTTTTTTTCTCTCTCTAGTATTTTCAGATATGGGCTTCCCTGGTAGCTCAGTGGTAAAGAATCTGCCTGCTGCTTCAGGAGAGGCAGGTTCCATTCTGGTGTTGGGAAGATCCCCTGGAGAAGGAAATAGCAACCCACTCCAGTGTTCTTGCGTGGGAAATCCCAAGGACAAAGGCTCCTGGTGGGCTATAGTCCATGGGGTTGTAAAATAGTTGGCACGATTTAGCAACTAAACAACAATTTTCAGATATACAGTGCAATGAGGAATGCACTCAGCTTTATTGTAAATATTAAAAACAACTTGTTTCTAATATTTATTCATTGTCTCTCTAATAATATGCATTATTTATAACGCATCAGAAACAGCACTGGAAAGCCACAGGTGAGCCACAGAGATGATTCCTGCCCTTCAAATCACACACATTGTTCACACTGCCGTGAAATTGCTCCAGTGTCACTTCAAGTGTGCATATCAAATACCCCAACCAATTTAGAATGGTTGGATTCTCTACCTTAAGAATTCTAGCTCAATATTTGGTAATAACCTGAATGGGAAAGGAATTTGAAAAAGGATACGTGTGTATATAACTGAATCACTTTGCTGTGCACCTGAAATCACCACACAGTTGGTCAACCATGGTGGTGGCGGTGGTTTAGTTGCTCAGTCGTGTCCAACTCTTGTGACCCTGTGGACTGCAGCCCGCCAGGCTCCTCCACCCATGGGATTCTCCAGGCAAGAATACTGGAGTGGGTTGCCATTTCCTTCTCCAGGGGATCTTCCTGACCCAGGGATCAAACCCGGGTCTCCCACACTGCAGGCAGACGCTTCAACCTCTGAGCCACTAGGGAAGCCCAGAGACCAGACCAAGAGGGGTGGATTTTCTCTCAGTACGAGTTTAGGACTCATCCTTCCTTTCAAAGCCACGCTTGCTCTCCCTTGCTATGCTCCAGCTTGCCATGGGTCTCCTCTGTCTAACTCAGTGAGGTCTCTTTAACAGCCCTTCCACACTTTATCCAGCTTTAGTGGCAAACAGTCTATCTTTTAGTCTAATAAATGTCACCTAGTCTTATGTCTCATTTTATCAAGCACACTCCAAGCCCCTTGAAATCGGAACCTGTATCACAGTCTTTTATATCCAGATACTGCTACTGCTGCTGCTGCTAAGACGCTTCAGTCATGTCCGACTCTGTGCAACCCCAGAGACGGCAGCCCACCAGGCTCCCCTGTCCCTGGGATTCTCCAGATACGACATCTGAAAAAACCCAACACAAATAAACTTATATACAAAACAGAAATAAACCCATGGGGGGGGGGGGGGTATGGTCACCAAGGGGGTAAAAGGCTTCCCAGGTGGCGCCAATGCAGGAAATGTGAGAGACAAGGGTTCGATCCCTGGGTCGGGAAGATCCCTGGAGGAGGAAACGACACCCACTCCAGTCTTATGGCCTGGAGAATCCCCTGGACAGAGGAGCCTGGTGGGCTACGGTCCATGGGGTCGCAGAGAGTCGGACATGACTGAAGCTGCTTAGCACATTTGGGGGTAAAGGGTGGGAGGGATAAAGCAGGAGTTTGGGATTACAATGGACACATTACTATATATAAAACAAATAACCAGCAAGGACCTACCACTGTACAGCACACGGAACCGTGCTCAATATTTTGTAATAACCTCTAACAGAAAAAAGTCAGATAGAGATATAGATGGAGATACAGAACTGAATGATTCAGTTGAACACCAGAAACAAACACAACACGCTGTAAATCAGCTACACTTCAGTGAGCTCATCCACTGAGCTAAACTGAGTCCGGCAGGATCAGTAAGGACTTGGGAGAGTTTCTAAAGCGGGAGGGCAGGGTGGAGGTCCCCAGTGAGCCCTGCGGGCTGCGTCACAGGACTGGCCTTACCTGACGCTGCATCTCACACAGCTGGGCCATCAGCTCATCCAGCTGTGAGGCTGCTGAGGTTTTAGAAGCTGGTGGCGATTCCTTTGGCTCTTGAACCTCACTGTAAGGAGGAAAGGAAAAAAATCAAACTAACACACCAAAACTCAAGCGTTAGACCGTGCCTAATGGTGACTGCAGCCATGAAATTAAAAGACGCTTAGTCCTTGGAAGAAAAGTTATGACCAACCTAGATAGTATATTCAAAAGCAGAGAGACATTACTTTGCCGACTAAGGTCTGTCTAGTCAAGGCTATGGTTTTTCCTGTGGTCATGTACGGATGTGAGAGTTGGACTATGAAGAAGGCTGAGCGCCGAAGAATTGATGCTTTTGAACTGTGGTGTTGGAGAAGACTCTTGAGAGTCTCTTGGACTGCAAGGAGATCCAACCAGTCCATTCTGAAGGAGATCAGCCCTGGGATTTCTTTGGAAGGAATGATGCTAAAGCTGAAACTCCAGTACTTTGGCCACCTGATGTGAAGAGTTGACTTATTGGAAAAAGGGAGGGATTGGGGGCAAGAGGAGAAGGGGACGACAGAGGATGAGATGACTGGATGGCATCACGGACTCGATGGACGTGAGTCTGAGTGAACTCCGGGAGATGGTGATGGACAGGGAGGCCTGGCGTGCTGCGATTCATGGGGTCGCGAAGAGTCAGACCCTACTGAACTGAACTGAACTGAAAATACCAGAAAATGCAGTTTTAACTATTAGCCCTTTGCATGCACACTTCAGTCATCTCTGACTCTTTGAAACCCCATGGACTGTAGCCTTCCAGGCTCCTCTGTCCATGGGATTCTCCAGGCAAGAATACTGGAGTGGGTTGCCGTTTCCTTTTCCAAGGGGTCTTCCTGACCCAGGGATTGAACCTGCATCTCTTACATCTCCTGCATTGGCAGGTGGGTTCTTTCCCACTGTGCCACCTGCTTAGACCCACTAACCCCTTAGATATGACTAAAACCAGACCAATTCAGCAATTTTACTTCTGAGACTCTATCCTACAGAAAAATTGGACATATCTATAAAGATACATGCACAAAGACATTCCTTGAAACACAAAAGCAGTATCGTTTTATGAGCAAATTAAAACTAAATGGAGATACAGTCAAATAAATTATGGTCCACCCACACTATAAAATACCCAGTGGCTGGCTTAAAAAAAAAAAGTCAACCGATTTATATGAACTAAGGAAGACTTCTAATTTATACTGCTAACTTAAAAAAGCAAGGCCCAGGACAATATGAAAACTATCCTTTCATTGACATCATTTTAGAAACATGGATACACAAGTCTCAAGCTGCACACACAAAGATCTGTAAGGAAACAGACCAGACAGCAACCCGCAGAGCAGGCAAGTAGGTGGTGGGAGGAGAGACACTGCTGGAGGCAGCCTCACGGTTTACCCGGGCTACTTCCCGTTTGCCTGACTTTTTCTGGTTTGCGGTTTGCGTCTGGCTGTGCGGCGAGCCTTGTGGAATCTTGGTTCTCTGACCAGGCACTGAACCCGGGCCTGGCAGTGAAAGCACAGAGTCCTAAGCACTGGACAGCCGGGGAATTCTCTGCTTTGATTTTATTTTTTAAAGACTATTTTTCAAAGCAGTTTTAGGTTTATACACAATAGTAAGCAGAAGATACCTCTTTGACTTTGCATACGTGAGTTCATAAAGTAATTGTGTGTATGAAGTTATATTTTAAAAACAAAGGTCAGCTGTACTAGGAAAGAGACACTGACGGAAGCAGAGGAGGCGGCAGGAGCGGTAGGCTGGGCCTCAGCAGTGCGAGTCTCACATACGTGTGCAGCTTAGGTGCACACGCGTGCACATCAACTGTGATTCCATTCAGTAACTTTCAGTACGCTACATTAATATAGGCACAACATTGCGATTCCTATGGAAAATTATGTTCAATATAAAATGAGTAATGTTGAATGTAGAACATTTTAAAACTGCAGAAGAATACAAAGAAAAAAATAAAAGCACATATTCTCTTCCTTTTGAGAGGCGATGGCATATTGAAAAGCAGAGACATTACTTTCCCAACTAAGGTCCGTCTAGTCAAGGCTATGGTTTTTCCAGTGGTCATGTATGGATGTGAGAGCTGGACTGTGAAGANCACTGACTCAATGGACAGAGTCTGAGTGAACTCTGGGAGTTGGTGATGGACAGGGAGGCCTGGCATGCTGCGATTCATGGGGTCGCAAAGAGTCGGACACGACTGAGCGACTGAACTGAACTGAACTAAACTGAACACCCTAGACACGGTGGCATATGTTTTTACACTCTTCTATGATTGTGTATGATTTTTAGTTCAGTTCAGTCACTCAGTTGTGTCTGACTCTTTGCGACCTCATGAATTGCAGCACGCCAGGCCTCCCTGTTCATCACCATCTCCCAGAGTTCATTCAGACTCACGTCCATCGAGTCCATGATGCCATCCAGCCATCTCATCCTCTGTCTTTGGCTCCATACCTTCATTCTTTCTGGAGTTATTTCTCCACTGATCTCCAGTAGCATACTGGGCACCTAATGACCTGGGGAGTTCCTCTTCTGGTATCCTATCATTTTGCCTTTTCATACTGTTCATGGGGTTCTCGAGGCAAGAATACTGAAGTGGCTTTCCATTCCCTTCTCTAGTGGACCACTTTCTGTCACAGCTCTGCACCATGACCCACCCATCTTGGGTTGCCCCGCAGGGATGGCTTGGTTTCATTGAGTTAGACAAGGCTGTGGTCCTAGTGTGATTAGATTGACTAGTTTTCTGTGACTATGGTTTCAGTGTGTCTGCCCTCTGATGCCCTCTTGCAACACCTACCATCTTACTTGGGTTTCTCTTACCTTGGGTTTGGGGTATCTCTTCACGGCTGCTCCAGCAAAGCACAGCCGCTGCGCCTTACCTTGGACGAGGGGTATTTCCTTACCACCGCCATTCCTGACCTTGTGTATGATTTTAGGAAATTTGAATATTACTGGTTTCCTTCATGTTTTAAAGTTAACATTTTTCCATCCCCTAATTCACATCCTTATCTATTCTTTGCAACCATAAGAGTTAACAATTATTGAGTGTGTATATAGCACTGCTGCTGCTGCTGAGTCGCTTCAGTCGTGTCTGACTCTGTGTGACCCCAGAGACGGCAGCCCACCAGGCTCCCCCATCCCTGGGATGCTCCAGGCAAGAACACTGGAGTGAGTTGCCATTTCCTTCTCCAATGCATGAAAGTAAAAAGTGAAAGTGAAGTCGCTTAGTTGTGTCCGGCTCTTAGCAACCCAATGCACTGCAGCCCACCAGGCTCCTCTGTCCATGGGATCCAGGCAAGAGTACTGGAGTGGGGTGCCATTGCCTCCTCCGGTATATAAAACTAGGCCCTCTGTAAAGGATTTTGCATGGGTTCTCTTTAAATCCTCACAAAAACAATAAGAGGTAAGTAGTACTACCCCCAAATGAAGAAACCGGGGCCTAGGGACATTAAAACCTTTGCTCTACCCTATACAAAAGGCAAATAACAGAGTTTGGGCCTGCAGACTGCTAAACTTGTGTTCTCTATCACTAAGTTATCTTTTGAAAGATGTATAAAGGCTATACAATCTTCAAATGCATAATGTGCTATAACTATTGAACCGATCATTTACTGTCAGACACCTAGATTGTTTCTGATTTTCACTGTTGTAGTCAACACTGCTAAATAAATGTCTGATATCTTCACTTCCACAGAGTACATTCTGAGAAGTGGAATTATGGGGTCATACAAGTAACGAAATCTGGAGTAGTGTTTGTCATCAAGTTAATCAAAAGCTTAGCTAACAACCCACCAGAATATGTGTGTGTGTATGAGAGACACACACACACACACACACGCCATAAACAAAGTCAAATATTCTAAATCACTGACTAAATGTGTTTTCATACATGACAACAAGCATCTTACTATTTTACTTATTTTATATATTTATCAACTAGGGAAAAATAGAAGAAAGATGGACATCTTCCTCTCTTAACACAAAAAGACCATCTCTTGGGTACAACATGTCCTGCTACTGGCTCACATACGTTTGAACATTTAACAACGGGAAAATGTAGGAGGAAAGTGGGTCTTTTCCCCTCTTAAAAGACTTTGTCCTTTAGGTGCAATATGGCTTCCTGCCAGACACAAGTGTGGGTTTGATTTTTTTTTTTTTTTTGGAGGCGGGTAGTTAATCGAAGAACAAAAACGGTCAGGTATGCAAAGTGACGGATTTAGTCCTTGGAGGTTTCCAACAAAGTGCAAAGGAGCTCTCTCTCTCTCTCTCTCGCTCTCAACTCTTTCAGTCTTAATCCTTCAGGAACTGCCGCCACAGGCACGTATTTAGGGATACAATAGGTGGCAGGACTGAACGCCTCTCTCCTGTGTCCCAGTGAGAAAAAATGCAGCGTCTCACACGGCCCGGTATAATCCAGAAACCTGTTCATCCCACAGATGGGCATCCTTGTCCTTAGTGAAAGGACTCTCACTGGTTTGTCCCCCCACCTTTTTTTTTTTTTGGCTGTGCCATGTGGCATGCAGAATCCTGGTCCCCCAACCAGGGGTCAGCCCCGTGCCCCTGCACGGGGAGTGCAAGCCCTCAACTACTGCCTGCCCGGGAGGCCCTCTCACTAGCTGCTCACTAGACGCCTAGTGCAGTGTAGAAAGAAAGAGAGATCGTTGTCATAATACCCTAGGAGTAACTGAGTCAACAGCATCAACTTCTAAATAAGAAATGAAAGACCTCTTGAAGTGTCAATGATGACTTCACTACAGGAAACACTCCTGAAAAGAGAGAAACCCTCAGATCAGAGCTCCTTTGATTTCTCCTTCCATCTCTAAGATGATGCGTGCTTGCTAAGTCACTTCAGTCATGTCTGACTCTCTGTGATCCCATGGACTGCAGCCCACTGCCCCTCCTCAGGCTCCCCTGTTCATGGGATTCTCCAGGCAAGAATAGTGGAGTGGGTGGCCAAGCCCTTCTCCAGGGGATCTTCCCGACCCAGGGACTGAACCTGTGTCTCTTAGTCCCCTGCACGAGCAGGCGGCTTCTTTACCATGGATACCACGTGATAGAACTACGTAAGTATGCCATCAGTAACAACTTCATTGTGCAGAGGTCTTAACGATACCAATAGGGGTGTCAGGATGGCCGAGTGGTCTAAGGCACCAGATTTGCTATATAGCAGGGAGCTCAGCTCGGTGCTCTGTGATGATGAGAGGGGTGGGCTGGGGTGGGGAAGCTCAAGAGGGAGGACACATATGGATAATTAAAGCCAACTCATGTTGTTGTTCAGCAGAAACAAACACAACTTTGTAAAGCAACTATCCTCCAATTTAAAAAAATCCTATGATAAACTATTAAAAAATACAAATATAAAAGCTGAGTTCCAGACTTATCAAGTGAAGGGCTTTATTTTTTCCCCTATTTATTCCTCTGCAATATGTTTATGAAGTGTCTCTCTCTATTCTTAAATTATTTGGGGTCATATAAAAGATACATTTCTAAAAATCATCATATTGTTATATCCACACCTGGTATTGAACACACTTTCAAAGTTGAAAGTATTGTTTGGTTAATTTAAGCAAGTCAAAGGCAATGGTGGAAACAGCACGCAGGAATCTTGCTTCTGTGTCTCACGCTGAATCTGTACACGGGAGCCTTGCGGGCTCTGAATTTTATCAGCCTCAGGTTTGGATCAGCCCGTTACATATTGACTAGGTCACCTGGATTTCATATCAGTCTCCCACAGAGATCGACACGGTGAGTATCGCTCAGTAGTGGTATTTGCATCGAGTGAGATCTGCTCAGGAAAATACAAAGACTGAGAGTAAGCAGAAGGAATTTAATTCAGCAGTTTAATTACGTGGGTGATGGAGAGCTCAGAAGCAAACAGGAAACACTGAGGGAACCCAGAGATCAGGTTCAGCAAGAAGCCATTAGGTCAAAGGCACAAAACGAAGAGGCAAAGTTACCAGACCCGCGGAGCCCAGGTTTCCAGGCCGAGGAGGGAATCAGAAGCCATGAGAGGAGATACAGCTGCTGCCAGAGACACTGCAGAGAGCGAGCCTGGGCGAGCCCACGCCCTGAGCGCCCTTGCCTTGCACCCCTCTGCCCCCAGCACCCCCACGCGCGCGCCCCGTCTCCCCACGGCGCCTTCCACTGCTTGCAGCCGGTGGGCGCCTCGGGCCCTGGGGCCACCCGACCCGCAGGGTCACTCTCCTGGCCCAGAGATCTGTGTGTGAGCCTCTCGGTCCCGTCCGACTCTTTGGACCCCATGGACTGTAGCCCTTCGGCTCCTCTGCCCACGGAATTCTCCAGGCAAGAGCCTTGGAGCGCGCTGCCACCTCCCTCTCCCCAGAGATCTGTGCTCCAGGGGAAAGGCGGCCGGAAGTCAGGGCCGCTCTGCCGGAAGTCAGGGCCGCTCTGCCGGAAGTTAGGGCCGCTCCGCCGGAAGTCAGGGCCCGCTCCACCGGAAGTTAGGGCCCCCTCCGTCAGCAGGTCAGAGGCCAGATGCACGGCAAGGGGCCGCCGCTCGGGCTGGGCTTCACGCCAGATACCCCGGGGTTTGCTAGCATGTCAAGTCTCGGTTTCCTCAATATAAAAAAATATTAACTGAGAAGCTACAGTGTACCACATACTTAATGTTTTTACAAAGGAGAGCGACGGGATAGGCCTAAGGGGCACACCCCGCAGGCAGCTTCCCAGGACTGGAATGAGCTGGCGATACATATTAGTAAGTTGGCTCCACTCTCACGTGAACGGAAAGCCCGCTAAAATGGGAGGTCGTGCCAAGGCTTCAAAAGAGAGCACAGGCCCTCCTTGTATCTTTGTGCCGCGTGTGCGTTACTGGTTGCAATGCTGAAACCACGTTAAGGGGGTATAGTTCTCTTCGCCAAGCGTGAAGCTTTAGCATTTACATTTTAAACCCTTTGATTTGTTTCCCAGAATGCTGTCTGATTTTTTTTTTTTAATTTCTAGTTATAGCTGAAGAGAGACGAGAAACAGCGGCCCTTTTAATTTTTTAGATCGTCAAACTCTGCCTTGGCCAGAAGAGAGCATTTAGTAAGCAGAATCTGCAGCAATATGTAACTTTCATTAAAAGGAAATCCCTCCACCGCTAAATAAATGTTGAGTAACCCTGAAAATTCATTGGAAGCATTGCTACTGAAGCTGAAACTCCAATACTTTGGCCACCTGATGCAAGGGGCCGGCTCATTGGAAAAGACCTTGATGCCGGGAAAGATTGAAGGCAAAGGAGAAGGGGGAGAGAGAGCATGAGATGGTTGGATGGCATCACCGACTCAAGGGACATAATTTGCGCAAATTCCGGGAGACAGTAAAGGTCAGAGGAGCCTGGTGTGCTGCAGAGAGTCAGACACGACTTAGCAACAGAAAAGAAACAGCATATATTCATCAATCTGCCATGGAAACCCACTGTCTCAGTTCAGCCCTGATCCTAGCTGTGATTTTGTCAGCATCTTGCTGACATTTCTTTGGCTGTTTTCTCTTTTGTGAACTGAAGCACAGTATCTGGAATAGCTGGGTCAAAGCACCTGTGGTGACTCGAGCTGTTTACATTTTTTCAGGAGGTAAAGGAAACAACAGCATCCACCGGCGCGGATGAGGAGATGACCCATCTAGAAGCCAGGCTCCCTGAGAAACTGCCACGTGTCAGCTGGCAGAATTCCACCACTGCTCACAGACCACGGAATGAGGGGGAGGGAAATAGTAATGCTAGTAACAAACACTTGAGCAAAGCAAATGATGGCCCCAGCATCCTTAATTTTTAAAACATTTAATTAAAAAGGAAAATACCTGTAGACATCGGGTCCCTGGACTTCGGTAGTATACACAAGCTGCACCTAAGACATGCAAGTGACAGAGAAGAATTAAGAATGAATTTCTCATCATTTGAAGGTTGGATAAACAGCAAAGTCCTACTGTAAAGCACAGGAAGCTATATTCAACATCCTGTTGTAAGACCTCGCGGCCTTTTCTCAGGACCTGTCGCTCCAAAGACCACAATGGCTCGAATTCGATGCAATAAGCAAGAGGATTTATTAAGCCGGCGCGCCGGGGTTCAGTCTCCTCGGGAGGAGTGAACCCCCCAGCGTCAGTAGTGAGGGGTTTTTATACAAAAAAATCACAGGCAGGTGGGGATGAGGTCTGGTTATGGGATACATTGAAGTAGGGGCCATAGGTGCGGGGGACACGCTTGATTGGTGGGAAAATCTACAGAAAGCAACAGAGAAAGCTATTTTCTGGGAGGCTATGGCCTTGCCTCCCGATAAGGAGAAAGCTATTTTCTGGGAGGCTATGGCCTTGCCTCCCGAGCTTAAATTTTTAATCTAAGTTCTTCACTGTGATAAACCACAATGGCAAAGAATATGAAAAAGAAATAGAAAATACATATATATACATGTGTGTATATGATACCTGAGTCCCTTTGCTGCACATCAGGAATTAACATTGTAGATCAACTATGCTTCAATAAATTTTTTAATAAAAGGTAAATTTAAAAAGAATAGTGGTACTTACCCACAGCCAGAGTTAGAAGATGTTTGGAGCTTCTAAAGGGGGCTGATAACTAGCGCATGTCAAATCTTTCACAAGGCCGAGGAGTAGCAGCCACCCCATAGAGAAAGGCCAAACTCTCAGCACAGTAGCTGCTTGCGAACAAATACAGGGACCACCCTGCCCGCAAAGCACTGAAACAGAGCACCCCTCTCAGAAAAGAACCACGAAATAGCATGAGCCAAGGCGAAGCCCCTCGAACTAGACAGGATGGAGTCGGGGAAGAGTATAAGAGGGTTCAATTTAACACATCGGAAGAAATAAGGAGTGACTCTAAAGGGTAGCTGACCCGTAGTTTATTTCATGAGCAAATATTTATTGAGTGCCTGTCAGGTGTGAGGGCTAAGGGATGCAGGAGTCAAAAAACAAAAAAGAATAGAAATTGTTCCTGAGCCTTACATTACGGTGGTGAGAGACAGATAATAAATTAATATGTAAAAAAATAATAAACATTAATGATGGGTAGGAGATAAGCAAAGGGCTTCCGTGGTGGTTCACTGCTAAAGAATCACCTGCTGATGCAGGACAGGCAGGTTTGATCTCTGGGTCAGGAAGTTCCCCTGGAGAAGCACATGGCAGCCCACGCCAGTATCCTTGCCTGGGAGATCCCATGGACGGAGGGGCCTGGTGGGGGCTACAGTCCACGGGGTCACAGGGTCAGACGCCCCTTAGAGACTAACAACAGAGGAGATGAGGAAAGGGCAGGGATGGCCTTCATCAGTATGCTGCTTGGGGAAGGAGAGCTTGGGCAAGGGCTTGAGGGAATGAGGACAGCGTGTGATGTCACTGGCTCCGCGGCCGAGCGCCTGCGGAACAGAGACCAGCGCAGCCTGAGCAGAGCGCACCAGTGAGGCAAGAACAGAGTCAGGGCTCAGTTCATGCAGGTCGGCGACCACACACTTTATCACTCAGACTGGGACACCTTTGAGAGTGACGTGAGGTGGAAGTTGCTCAGTACTGTCCGGCTCTTTGTGACTCCGTGGACTATACAGTCCATGGAATTCTCCAGGCCAGAACACTGGAGTGGGTAGCCATTCCCTTCTCCAGGGGATCTGCCCAACCCAGGGATCCAACCCAGGTCTCCTGCATTGCAGGCGGATTCTTTACCAGCTGAGCCACCACGGAAGTCCTTGCGAGTGAAAGAGGGTACTGAAAATAACTAATATTACATTAATTTTTAAAATGTGTATTTATGGACCAATATTTTTATTTTATCATATTGGTGGACCTATCAACTAATTCCACTCAAAATCAAATTTTCTAGAACATTTTAAAATGACACATAGCTATGAACATGAAAGCAAAAACTGTTTTAGACTTTTTACATTGATTACTTGAACATTTTAAAATGGCACAGGTAAATATTTTTGAGATATATGTATGCATATCTTAATTGGCTGCTTAGCCATTGTTGTCTTTAACATCATGATGCTAAAATTTTTCTGAAAAAAATGCCTTTTTTCAACATGATCTTATCTATTTTTACACTTTTTGTTAAATTGCAGTCTTCTGTGAAGCTGTGTTTTATGGGTAATCTATCTGAAATTGTTGACACTGTTTCTCTGTAGGCCATAATAATTTTAATTGAGAAGATGCTCCCTGTCTAGATGGTGAAGAACCTTTAAGTTTGGAGCAGATTCTGCTGAGTGGAAGATATTCTCAATCCTATTTTTTATATTAAAATGTGGAAATATTTCAGCTCCAATATTTTTACACGTGTGGTATTTCTGCCTCCATTCAGCACAACTTTGGATCCCTGGGTTGGGATATTTTTACAAGACAGAGCTCTTAAATGATGCCTTCTAACATTTCATCAAATGTAGATACTGCAAAATCATAGGCCTTCACAATTTCATCCCATTCTGATGGGAATATAAATTATTCAACTAAAATCAGGAGGTCCATCAAAGTTGAGATGTTTCCAAAACATGATTTTCAAGTTAGGTCATTAAAATGTTTAAGGGCTCATCTTTTGATTGGTTCATTTCCTCCCAGGCTTTTGTAAGGAGAAATCTGAGCTACTTCCTTTTTGCAGACTTTGTTGCACATAATTACAACTTGTTTAAAAACTTCAAAAGCTGAATTTTCATGCTACATGCATTAAATAATCTGATTAAATATTTCCAACTGATTTTGCACATTACAAAGTGACTTTTCAGAGGCTCAGACATTTCTAAAACCCAGTTGATGGCAGGCAATGAATAGAGAAAATATATACAACCATGCTAATATATATTTTTAGATTCAACAACAGCTTCTGTCACAAAAGTTTTGTAGATGATATATATATGTATATACAGGTGGCTCAGACGGTAAACCGTCTGCCTGCAATGCAGGAGACAGGGGTTTAATCCCTGGGTCGGGAAGATCCCCTGGAGAAGGAAATGGCACCCCACTCCAGTACTCTTGCCTGGAAAATCCCATAGACTGAGAAGCCTGGTAGGCTACAGTCCATAGGGTCGCAAAGAGTCAGACACGACTGAGCAACTTCACTTTCACCTTTCACTTTCATCATTGGAGAAGGAAATGGCACCCCACTCCAGTACTCTTGCCTGGAAAATCCCATAGACTGAGAAGCCTGGTAGGCTACAGTCCATAGGGTCGCAAAGAGTCGGACACGACTGAGCAACTTCACTTTCACCTTTCACTTTCATGCATTGGAGAAGGAAATGGCAACCCACTCCAGTGTTCTTGCCTGGAGAATCCCAGGGACAGGAGAGCCTGGTGGGCTGCCATCTTTGGGGTTGCACAGAGTAGGACAAGACTGAAGTGACTTAGCAGCAGCAGCAGCACCTTATGGCAAGAGGGCTCAGCCTCTGTTCCTTCAGCAAGATGTGTATGACCTTAAGCCACAGTTTCCTGTATTTCTCTCTGACACTGAGGAGACTCTCTGCATCTCACATATCATCTCACGGACCACACCAGGGCACGAGAGGTGCTATGACAAGTGGCCAGCAGGGGAAAAATACCTCATCATTTTTCTTGCCACCACTTAAAACCTGAGGAGTCGGCTGCCACTGACTGCTGTGCTTGAGATCTAGCTGTAACAGCCAGCACCCTGAGTATCACCCTTCAAAGGGTGCTGCCAATTAGATTTTGTCTTAACAGGATCAGGAAATGAGAGACTAGTTATTGTCATTAGTCATCTCTTAGATCCTAGACCTCCCTTGTAGCTCACCTGGTGAAGAATTCACCTACAGTGCAGGAGACTCAGGCTTGATCCCTGTGTGGCGAAGATTCCCTGGAGGAGGAAATGGCAACCCACTCCAGTGTTCTTGCCTGGAGCATCCCATGGACAGAGGAGTCTGGTGGATTACAGTCCATGGGGTTGCCAAGAGTCTATCATGACTTAGCGACTAAACCACATCTATTAGATCCAACTATAATTTAAGTGAACATTCAAAAACAAAGATCATGGCATCCGGTCCCATTATTTCATGGAAAATAGATGGGAAAAAAGTGGAAACAGTGACAGATTTTGTTTTCTTGAGCTCCAAAATCACTGTGGGCAGGGACTGCTGCCATGAAATTAAGAGACCTTTGCTCCTTGGAAGAAAAGCTATGACAAACCTAAACAGTGTATTAAAAAGCAGAGACATCGTTTTGCTGATAAAGGTCCATGTAGTCAAAGTTATGGTTTTTTTCCGTAGTCATGTACAGATGTGAGAAGTGGACCGTAAAGAAGGCTAAGTGCTGAAGAATTGATGCTTTTGAACTGTGGTGTTGGAGAAGACTCTTGAGAGTCCCTTGGACTGCAAGGAGATCCAACCAGTCCATCCTAAAGGAAATCAGTCATGAATATTCATTGGAAGGACTGATGCTGAACCTCAAACTCCAATCCTCTGGCCACCTGATGGGAAGAACTGACTCATTTTAAAAGACCCTGATGCTGGGAAAGATTGAGGGCAGGAGGAGGAGGGGACGACAGAGGATGAGATGGTTGGATGGCATCACCAACTCGATGGACATGAGTTTGAGCAAGCTCCAGGAGATGGTGAACAGGGAAGCCTGGTGTGCTGCAGTCCATGGGGTTGCAAAGGGTCAGATAGAATTGAGTGACTGAAGAACAGCAATAATAAAGTAAGACCTCTGCTCCCTGCACAGATGTTTTATATACTACAGGAGACTGTGAGAGAAGCCAGAAGAACCAAGTGGGGGTTTATAATCCATGCTGGTTTACTTTAAAGCTAATACTGATTTTAAAAATTTCACGAAAAAAAAATGGAAAATCTGGGGTAAAAGGTAAAGTCAATAATAGGATGTCAAGAAAATAAGCGAAAACCCAGGGTCTTTTAAGTGAACCAAGACATATGGTCACCCCATAAATAAGGTCAGTGCAAAGACTGTGGCTTTTTACTGTGAATGAGATGAGAATTCATCACGGGGTTCTGAGTAGGAGAATGAGGTGATCTGATTTAAGTTTTATAGGATTATCCTGACTGCAATTTGGAGAAGAAATTGCAGGGGGTCAGGTTAGGGGACCAGTTAGGAGTCTATGGCCATACCTCACAGTTAGAACAAAGACAATGGCTCCCTAGGAAAGAGAGAAAGTGTACCCTGGAAACTGTGCAAGCGTAGCTGGAAGGAGGAGCAGTGGAAGAGGAAGCCTTCCCGCAGGCTCAGATTTCAAGTCTGTGCTACTGCTGATTTCATATAGTGCACAAGGATGGGTCAGAATACCAGAGTTCAGGGACTTCCCTGGGGAACAGTGCTTAAGATTCCACTCTCCCAGTGCAGGAGGCACAGGTTCAGTCCCTGGTCAGGAAACTAAGATTCCACATGCAGAACAGTGTGATCAAAGAGAAATAAAAAATCATCATTCAGAAATACCGGATATGAAAAGCATCTTCTTAATTCCTCCTATACTAATCCATTCTCACCAAGTAAGCTTCTAATTCTAAAGTAGATGCATGTAGACTTACCCATAGGAAAGGATATATATCAACATATATCAACAAATGTTATTCGTATCTGTTCTACTTGATCCTTTAAATTCTAACCAGAAGTTGATAAATTGGATTTCCAAGGAGGTTAATTCATAATGTTTCCTGAGTGTAGTTCTCTTGGGTTGGTTCCTCAGAGCTTCCTCACCTCTGGATATACTGATAATTGAATTTCCTAATATATTCAGCAGAAAAGAAGAGCCAGAAAGTGAGTACCCTAAAAAAGCCATCCTGAGAAGATGTAGCTAAACTCTCACCTGGCCTTACCCAGGTGATCTCTGGCCTTACTGAGTGACATTCCAATCAAACTGCAACATGCATGTCTGATACCCAGATGGTGATATCAGAATATCCCAAGTGAATTACACAATACACTACCAGCTCCAGGCCCTCATAAGAAAAAAACAGTTTCCAAAAGACTTCCTCTATGATGCTTTTCTCAGTGCTCTTCCTCTTTCCAAAAACAACCATCTTTATCATTAAAAAAATTTTTTTAACTTTTAAGGAGGAGGTTTTTTCTCTCTCTTGAATATGTGATTCTCCTTTTTACATAATTTTATTTGAGATACAACTAATTTTCAGAAATGCACTCAAGTATTTAAGGTATTTCAATACATGAAAACTTACTGGAAAGGGATTCGTGTCATCAGGAACGGAAGGGACCTTTGAAGTCTCAGCAAGGTTGCTCTCCTTTGTGGAGTGCTGATACCGGGGAGGAGAAGCTGCCTTGGAGTATTCATCACTTTCCTGGAAGGCAGAGTGTTCCAGTTCCTCCAACAAGGCATCTATATCAAAAGATACAAGGGAATCATGATAGGACTGTGCACATCTTCTGAAGTAATTAATCCTCTCGAGTATCCCACCATGCCGCCATTTATCTCCCTCTTCTCTTAGGTTAAATCTAAACTCAAACATCCTCCCTTACTCCTTATCTGACTCCAAGAATACGGTCTATTTTACCAGGATCTGTTCAATGCCCTCCGCATACTGCAGCCTATTTCTTATTTCCGACAGCTGCATTCAATCACGTGGTCTCACTCTACAGTCTGACTTTCTATATTGCCCCATATTCACTTTTATCATTGAGAGTGGATCACCCACGAAGATCTCCAGTTCGAGAAATGTAAACGGGGACGTCCCTGGGAGTCCAGTGGCTAAGAGCCCGCACTCCCAGCGCAGGGAGCCTGGTTTCAACCCCTGGTCGAGTAATTAGATCCCACACGCCGAACTGAAGATCAAAGATTCCACGTGCGCAGCTAAGACTTGGCACAGCCAAGGAAATGAATAAATTTAACATATATTTTTAGATTACTTAGTTTTGATTGGAGGATAATTGCTTTGCCACACCGTGTTGGTTTGTGCCATATAGCATGAATCAGCCATAGGTATACACGTGTCCCCCCGCTGGACCCTCCTTCCCACCTCCCTCCCCACCGCACCCCGCTAGCTTGTCTCAGAGCAGTGGATTTGAGCTCCCTGCCATACGCGAATTCCCGCTGGCCACCTAACGTCACACACGCTCATGTGCACGCTGCAAAGCCACTCTTGGCTTCTCCCGGCCTCTCCGTCCCCCGCTGTGTGCACAGCGCGTTCTCTGCGTCTGCGTCTCCTGCTGCCCAGCAAACAGGCTCATCAGAGCCACCTTTCTAGATCCCGTGTCTATGCGCTAATGTTCGATGTTTATCTTCCTCTTTCTGACTTACTTCCCTCTGTGTAATAGACTCTAGGTGTAAATGCTACATGCTTTCCTATCAGAAAAATACAAGCAATTCTTTTACCATTTTCCCACACACACCAGTATAGTCAAACTGATTCTTAATCCTGATGGTTTTTTTTCCTTATATCCCCAGCATGTAACAAAATTCTCAAGGCATTGCTACTCTGTCTTTCAAAAGTGTGGGGAGAAAAATGGATTGATTGGAAACATACTGCAAAATCGAAGAAGATGCTGCAGTCCAAAGAGCTGAAATTTGTTTCTCTTGTAGTTTTTCTTAGGATAAACCAACGGACTTTCTTGTATGAGTATTACACTATCAACTTCCTGTTTTCAGGAAATGGAAATTGAAATTGAAATTGAGTCAGACACGGACGACTGAAGCGACTTAGCAGCAGCAAGGATCTACCTAGCTCTAAAGTCTTCAGATGGGGAAAATGAACTTTACGGGTCGTTAAAAAATGATTTCATTTCCGATGTTGGGGGATGGCATAAGAAAAGATCTGATCATCTTTTTTCACAAATGAAATCTACAGATCTTTCTCAAGAATCCGTCTCACAAATATACTGAATTGTATGCACCATTTTGGAGATAAACAAACTGAGCTAAACTCTTCAGGGCTAATGATCCTTCAACAAATAAACTTTAGTGGAAAAGAAGAGACAGAGGGGGACCAATAGGTTAAAAAAGATTCAAGAGATTTTAGCTGATTCAGTGGATGAATCTTAAATAAACAAGCAAGAACCACCAAAACAGAAAGAATTAGAAATAGTGAGCAGTGACTGGAAATTCAGTAAGTAGTGAGCACTGTTAATGTACTTCAGGTGTGACAAGGACATTTGATAACACTGTAGTTTCTGTCAGTGTTTTAGGTGTGATAATGGTCTCTCATGACGTTCAGTTCGGTTCAGTTACTCAGTCGTGTCTGACTCTTTGCGACCCCATGAATTGCAGCAAGCCAGGCCTCCCTGTCTATCCGGAATTACTATTAAGGATTTTATGGATATGATATTAGGGTTACTTGCATCATGATATATATATGTTTATAGATGAAATCATCCAAAGCCTGAAATTACTTTAAAATAATCTAGGAGCAGCAGGAATGGGTGGATGTATAAATGAAGTAAGATTGACCAAGAGTTGTTAACTGTTTAAGGTGACTCAGGGGTATATCAGATTTAAGTATTTTTTTTCTCTTGTAAATTTTTTAATTCTCTATAATAAAAGGTTTTTTCTTAATTTTTCAAAGAAAACTAAGGTATAAATAGAAAATAAAACTTTTTCTCTCAGACTGAATGCCAAATTTCTGAGTTCCATATTTTTATTCTGTAGCCCTCTATTAAGATACAGCTTCTTTCTTTTTTCTATTTCTAAGCTTTACTCCATAAGGAGGGTTTGGGTGAGATCTCCCGAGTGGACATGAACTCGCGCCTTGGGGAGCAACGCTGCCAAGAGGACCCCTGGCCCGCCGGGCTGGCTCGCCCTCCCCGCTGCCCCCCACGCGGGAGGAGACAGGCCCCACGGTCTCAGGTGGCGCTGAGTGCCCGCAGTCTGAAGAAATTGATGGCCTGGGGGGTGCGGCCCCTGGCTGGCCCGCGTGAGCGCTGCCTCCAGGCCAGCTGGTGGTTTCTGTGTTTCTGGGCCAAACTCCTCTGCCATCCCTCCTGCTGAGGACATGTGAAGCTGCAGCAATCTGTCGTTTGCAGTCTTGCGCCTGTCTGGCCGCCCTATCGGCTGGAGCGCCAGGGCCAGCAGGCTCCTCGAGCACCGTGTCCCTCAGCAGCTTTGGGTTACTCATTCAGGCAGCTGTTCCTGCGAGTGACGCCGAACGAGTTATTTTGGGTTTTTTTTGATTCCTTATTTGAAAAAAAAGACTTGGATAATACCTATTTCAGAGGGTTGTTTGGAACACTAACATAAACATATATACAAATGTAGAGTTTCAGTTTAAGTCACTGAATAAGGATTAGTTCCCTTTCCAATTACGACATGAAAGCCATCTCTCTCTCTCTCTTGTCGCTCAGTCGTGTCTGACTCTTGCCACCCCGTGGACTGCAGCCCACCAGGCTCCTCTGTCCATGGGATTCTCCAGGCAAGAATACTGGAGTGGGTTCCTGCCAGGAGCCGCCACGGGAGATCCCACCCATGACTGGGTCATGTGGAAGAGAACTGTTAAGCAAGGCTTCAGAGCTCAAGGGGATCCCTAGGCTTTCTCCAGCATTTACCCCCAAACCAGAATCTGTCTGTTTTACTGTTTCATGACTTTCACCAACTTCTCTGACATTAACAGGGGGCTAACCCTGACCACCTTTCTCTGGAGAAAATCAACTTAGGGCTATAGCTAATAAGTCTCCTGGACACGAGAGGAATATTTCAAATAAAATCCCCTCTGTTGGCATTCTAGCTTGCTTGGCAGGTATATCCAGACTCTTGCAGCTATGCATACGATTATTTACAGCCTCCCAGCTGTGAGAAGCACACAAAGCCTAAGACACAGAGCCTTTAAAAGAGTTAAAAGTTATTAGAGCAGTGCTAGTGCTGGTGTAGGATTTCATTATTGGGCCAATGCTTGTTGCTAAGTTCCCATATCTCTTATCCACTGTGCACCTGGGAATGCGTTAGTTAACATAGTGAGAATGCAAGAAAAACACGTGTAGCCTTGAATTTAACCATATCAGACTTTTGAGCTAGTTGGTTCTTTCTTGTAACTCGCTGCACCTTTGCTCTGTGAAAAACGTAACTCTGGCACTTTCTGAGGGTGATATAGATTAGAAATATAAAGAAAAAACACTTTGAGGGAAAATAAGTTTTTTGGTTGAGCAGCCTTTATCAAAAGAGGGTCATACAATGTTCACAGGCCTCCAAGGCCAGAAGATACTGAACACAACATTATTTGTGGGAAAGGTATGCAAAAAATCATGATTTCGATAAGGGCAAAACTGCTGGAATGTTGGGCTGATTCTGTATGACCTTGCATCTTTCATTTCCCTCTATGTGCAAAAAGGTATATAAGTACTGTTTAAAAATAAAGCTACGGATCTTGCTCGTCAAAGCAGCTCGATCTCCTCGTGTCAATCATTTTCCTCCTCTTACTCTCTCTTTCAGGCTAGTTCCCATCTGGAGTACAGAGATCCGCCGTGTCTACTTATTTGCCTGGGTTTCTAAGACCTGACCGGGAAGGCACCTGCGGCCTCACGGTAGACGGCGCAAGTCTCGTGTCTTGAGACTTTATTGATTTTCTGTATAAACCAAGGAACATCAGCCTCTTCTCTTCTCTCCTCTATTTTTTAATCTACAACATTCTTATCTGTCTCTCTCCCTCTCTAAATCAATCGCCGACGCCGTTTCTCCTTCGGGTTTCCCTGGATCCTGCGGGGGCTGGACCCCAGCGAGTGGCGCCACGAACAGGAACCCGTAAGGTCATCCTCCCTCGTGCAGTTATTCGGAACGGCTAGGACCCCACTCAGGGAGCCGCGGACCCCCCTGCATAAGATAGGTAGGGTGAGTAGGAGTGGGTAGCTTGGGGTTGAAAGAAACCCAGCTGAAGGGGTGAAAGAAACCCAGTTAAAGGGGTGAAAGAAACCCAGCTGAAGGGGTGAAAGAAACCCAGTTAAAAGGTTGAAACAAACCTCCTTTACAAAGGTTGAAACAAACCTTCTTTACAAGACTAAAAATCTTTCTCTACAGGAAATCTTTGACACGGGTAACAATGAGTAAAAGGACAACTCTTTATGGAAGCAATTTTGCAACTGTTAAAGTAAAGAAGAATCAAAGTTAAAGGGCTAGTGTTCAATCCCTTTTTTAAAATTTGTATAAGAACAATGTCCTTGGTTTCCAGAAAAGGGGACTGTTAATTTAGATACTTGGGTAAAGGTAGAGAAACAGCTAAAAACTTCTTATACTTTGCATGGACCAAAAAAGTTTCTTGTAGATGCTTTTGCTCTGTGGAATTTGATTTAAAATGTCCTGGACCCCGTCATGAGGCTGTTAGATAGCCTACGGGAGAGGCTATAGCGGTGGATGGTGGTGGGTCTCCATCTTCTGTGCAGAGCATATGTTCTGCCCTTGACAGACAAAAGGAGGGACACTGTTCTATACCTCCCGAGGAAGGAGAGGGCTTATAGGACGCTGTGGCCAGGCGCCCTGGCGAGTCCCCTCCCTCTCTACACAAACCTTTAAAAACTTATCCACCACTTTTCTATTTAAGGCGAGATCGCCGCCACCTCCCGCTTGCACCTCCTCAGGACTCAAGAATTCCCCACGTTGCCTCCAAAGCCTCCCAGAGCATTGCCTAAGGCTGAAAAGGATAAAAGTTTTTTAAACAAAGTAACTTTGAAAGCAGACACGTGCAAAATATGTAGTGCACAATATGTAGCGCTTGCTCCTCGGAAAAAATCTCCTTGGGGGGCCTTCACCCAGGCTAGGAGAAAAACAGAGCAAAAAGGAGACTTGACAACAATATTAACCCCTGATGCGCCAGTTACTCTGATTCCAGCGGGAGTGGCTGGCCCCCTATCTGAGGGCACTGTGAGACTTGGGCTAGGGCGTAGCTCGCTTTGTTTTCAAGAAATTTCGGCGGTGCCTGGTGTAGTACATTCTGATTATATTGGAAAAATTAGAGTTTTTATTTCGCCGCCTACCAAAACTGTGGAAATTGATAAAGGTTTAAGAGTAACACAGCTTTTGCTTTCATCTTATTATCAAACAAGAAAAAACTTAACTTCTCAAGCTAGGAGCCCCAAAACATTTAGATCTAGTGGTCTAGCCTTTTGGGTGCAAAAATTACACCTCCAAAGCCTTTAAAAGATCTTTTAATTAAAAAAAATAATAATAAAATGTCAGGGCTGGTAGATACTTGGGCAGATGTCTCTTACATTGCTAGAAAAGATTGACCCTATTTCTACCAAGCCAGCGCTGGTCAATCAGATAGCTAAATTAAAACAGGGGAAATTTAAGTATTCCACATCATGTTTTATACCATGCTTTGTTTGTAATTAATCATTTAAACATAGACACACAGAGACAGACTGCAATGACGAGACACTGGACTCCTGAAGGGGCTACGACTCGGCCCCTGGCCAAGTAAAAAGACCTCCTTGCCAGAGAGTAAAAAGGGCCAGACGTGTTGCTAACTCGTGGGAGAGGGCATGCTTGTCTGTTTCTACAGGATTCCACTTCTCCTGTTTGGATCCCAGACAGACTGATTCGCCATGTCACAGCCCCCCAGCCATCCAGTTCCCCCCACAGCTTCGACCACAAAAGAAAAAAGACACTCCTCTGCCCCTGCCTCAGCCACCCACCGGAAAAGTCCAAAGACGACCGGCAGCAGAGACCTCAGAAAAAACTCCATGTACAAATAAACTATTCAGGTGGGCCTAACGGAATATCTTGTAAACAGTGTATGCTCTCATCTTGTCTGATCCCTCGATATAGTGTTTGCTCCTTTGTGGTGTTAGGCTGTCCGCCCTGTCTTACGGTGCCTGTGACTGCAGCCACTTATTGCCATGACATCTATGGTCTCGCCATGCCACAGCAACTACAGGACTTCATGTGACCACGGCGGCTTGTGGGCTTCCTTCTCTTAAAAATGTCAGCTTTAATAATAGCGATTAGTTCTGTTGCTTCAGTTATTGCTGTTACTGCTGACTGTCACTATTATTACTGTTGCTGCTGTTACTGTTGCTGCTGTTACTGTTCCTGTTACCGCGGCAGTGATATCATCGGTTCAACAGGTGCATGCTGCTCACTATGTTGATGCTATGTCTAAAAATGTTTCTTTAACATTGGCAACACAGAAAATTACAGATAGAAAGCTAGAGATGAAGGTAGATGTCCTGAAAAAAGCGGTAACATATACTGGGACTAAATCACAGGCATTGAAAGTGAGGTTGGCGATGTCCCGTCATGCCAACTACCAGCAGATTTCTATAACACCCCTAAAAGTGAATGAGACAGATTATAGCTGAAAAAAGGTTAAAAAGCGTATTTCAGGTGTTTAGAACAGCTCCAACACTGGTTTAGATTTGGGAAAACTTCAAAGTCAGGTAGAGACCTTGGAACACTCCCGATTAGACGTTACTGCCTCTGGAGCAGCTAATGACTTTTTCCACAACTTTTCTAATTTCATTTCTGGAAAAAACATTCTGTCTACTGTCTTTAGCTATGTTGCTGTGGATGCTCTAATTCTACTTCTCATAATTATTCTTCCTTATATTGCCAAAACTCGACAAAAAACTCAGAAGCTCACGACTAAATTACATCTAGCTGTCTTAAAAAATAAAAATTTAACTTTAAAAAGGGGGATGGTTCCCATTTTCTTCTCCATGAAAGCCATGACATATCTCTAAAACAGCAGAGCTGGATTCGAGTGGAACTCAGCCAAAAACATGAATCTCTCCAACACTCACACAGGATAAGAATTGGGATTCTACCCCAAGTTCAAAATATATTCTACTCCCCGTATTAAAATAGACTTTACTTCCGAAATAGTTCACATGTTAATATTAAATACCCTTTTCCTTAACATCGCTTCCCTTCTGTAATTTGCCTTCCTTCCTTCCTCTACTCCTCTAGCTCTCAAAACACGTTTAAAAAAAGACAACACGCAAGATTTTTCTTGTTGCTGTCATTTGCAACCACCCAAGACACCATGGAATTATACAGCTTGGACACTGGGTAAAGTTTAGTGACTCAGCGTTTGTAAGCATGATGGCAACAAAAATTGGCAAAGGATGTGGCATGAGTCCCGAGAACGACAAGCCTGACGGCACGCCCCAGGTCTGAAATCAGGGATCTCTCTGAGCAGCGGGGCCCATAGCTCCAGCGCTGGTTCCAGCTGCTTTGGAGTGGAAGGAGGTATCATGTTTGCAGGCCATGGCTATCTGTCCCTTCAGAGCTGCTCTCCATAAAAAGCTTAGCAATGAAAGCACTGGAGTAACAGTGCTGTGTCTTCTTGATTTAATACTCAACGATGGAACAAATGAAAAACTCTGGCCTTTCTCCACCCTTTGCGGATCACTCTTTCTCATACTTCTAGTCCGTTTCTTCTCCTTTTAACACCCTTTACCCAGTTCCCCCTATTTCTTTTTCCTCCCCAAATCACATCTCTGAACTTACCGACCCTGTAGCCCGACTATGATCTCTTCGCAGCCCCCCAAGGAGCGAAAACACTCCTAACAAAATCACAATTTCAAGCACAATTCAGTTCAAAAGTATTTGTGCAGAGTTTACTCTGTGGTTAGTACCAAATTCTTTGCCTATTGTGCCTCTAAAAACAGCAAACCCATAGTTCCCCAAAATAACATAGTTCCTCATGCTTCACTTTTGGTTGGCCTGAGGTCAGGAAAGCAGTGAAAAGAAAATCTTCCAACACTATCCTCCATCTGGCTAGAAGTACACCCCACCACCCATGGAGAGGGCAGCCGAGTCTTCAGTCCCTTGGAGTTGCTCCTCCCAGAAGCTCCTCACTCACCCAGCTCTTCCATCTTCTTGCATCCGAGAGGCCCTGATGCCACACACAGGTTGGAGAGCACTGCATGTGCTGGAGAAAAGGACCGCAAAGAGACTGAACGAGCCAGCGTGAAGCAGCCTCTAGCACCCTTTTTTGGTTCCTGTATTTGCTTAGCACTTCCTCTCTCTAACCTCTGAGTTACTTCCCTGGTAGCTCAGAGGTTAAAGCATCTGCCTGCAATGAGGGAGACCTGAGTTCGATCCCTCGGTCTGGGAAGATCCCCTGGAGGAAATAGTACTCTACTCCAGTATTCTTGCCTGGAGAATCCCATGCATGGAGGGGCCAGGTGGGCTACACACTACACCGGCTCGGTAAAGAGCCGGATATTAACTTTCCTTTCTTTTGATGAGGTTTTTTTTTTTTTTTTTTTTTTCCTAAGTCAGAGTTTTTAAAAATGAGACATAGAAAGATAGGTTGTTGGATTCGAGTTCTGGTTGTGCATTGGCCAAGGTGATAAAGAAGCAAAATTAATTTTGAAAAATTTGAGAACCTACTATGCGCTTGGATTTATCTTGAATTCATGGGAATGGCAAATTTGCATTTGTGTTTCTTTCCCAGAGTGGGTAGGGTAGCCTGGTGTGAAAGATTCTGATTTTTTTTTTTTCTATGAAGCTGAAAGACCATGGAAGCATAATCTCCTTCATAAAATTTCCATCAGAGTTAACTAGCACTCAATTCATTTTGTTGTATTTACCCAATTATCCAGAAATTATACTTATTTGCTTTTCTGAATAGATCATCAACCTTTTAAAGGCAGAACAGGATTCTCTGGACCAGGCTTACAGTTGGATTCTCTGGCCAGGTTTATTTCAGTGGTTTAAAATGAAATCACCTAGAGGTGTCATGAAGAATGAAACTGGGAGATTTGACACCAGGCTCTTAGGGGCAGATGTTTCCATCATACACACGTGCTGCCTAGTCACATGGCCTTAATTTCTCTCAAAAGTGACACTGGGGTCAATTTGCCCTCTTTTTTGTCTACTGGGATTTTATTCACCTTGAATAAAATAAAGCACTTTCAAAAGGTCTGTTATAGGGTGGCAGTACATAAAGAAGTAAAACTATGGTCTTGTTAAATAGATACTATCCCCATTTTTACCAGTAGTGAAATAGAAATTTGCTAAAGTTAGAATTAGTAAGTAAAGCTACTTACTATAATACTTATAATACAGATTTAATGTCAAAGCCTCTACAACCCAGTGGTCTTTTTTAGTTAACTGAAAGGAATCACTCATTCTCCATTCCTTTGTGACTCTTAACAACTTTTTTATTTTTATTGTTTAACGTAAAGGAGATCCCACCTCTGCATTACTTTTCGCAGCCCTTGGATGTCAGCGTCATTCCAAAAGTCTGCTCATTGCAAACACAGCTTTGAAAAACTCCCACCCACACTATGCCAGTTTTTACAACTGAAATGCCTTTAGCCCCATCGAAGTGCAAAATACTCCACAGAGATGAACATTTGCCCAATCTGAAGTGGTAACTGAGCCAAAACACTGGAAAGAAAAAGGCTCTTCAGCACTTGGCTTGCGAAACATTGGACTCCATCTGCAGTTAAACTAAATGATTCATGTAAAAAGTAGAAATGGATTCTGAGAGCTTGTTTCCAGCCACTCCCTTTGGAGATTTTTAACCCTGGGTGCTTTCGTTTCCGGGAATGAGAAGCATTCCTGCAGGTCGCTCCTTCATTATAATGGACGAAAGGAAAAAAAAAAAGGGAAGCAATGCAAGAAGTTCAGAGCCATCACCAAAGGCAACTTGGTTGATGAGCAAACGGAAACTCCCGTTTGATGCACTAGTTATTTAGCTGCACACGCTGGTGGAAAAAAGAAACTCTGACAAAGCTGCTGTTCCGACCGTGCTTCCTGTGTGGCAGCGACGTTTAAAAACCGCAGCAGCAGACGGTTCCGGGGTGGGGAGCGGCGGGCGGTGGTGGCGGGAAGCCTTCAGCTGTCTGGGGGAGGTCGCGAAAGTCACGCTAGCAATGCCTCACCACTCTTCTCCCACCCAGGGGGCCCGGCCAAACCGAAGCAGCGGGTGCCGGTCTTCAGCCCTGACATCCAGGGCGGGGAAAAGCAACTCCACAAGGGTTTCCACCAACTTTTATTAAGGATCGGATGAGGGGTAGGAATTGTGCCAGAGCCACTAAGAGCCGACGGGAGCAGTCAACTCCTGACCGCCAGCCGCGCACAGGAGACGGGAGCGTGCAGGAGATGTGGACGCTACGCCGTCCCCGCGGCGGCGCCGTCTAACCAGACTGAGGGCTGCTGCGCGGCCATCCAGACACGGCTCGCCAACAGCGAGCGGAAAGTTTCGGGAAACTCTGCCAGGCGACCCAACCAGCGCCTGGCTCGGTAGGCGCACCCGCAGGCGGGCGGGCGCTCAGCCCCAACCCGGAAACGCCGCCTCCCGGAAGAGCGAATTCGAACTGACGGGACAGGCGACTACCTCTCCCAGCGCGCAACGGTCAAAGCCTCCCAGCATCCTCTCCGCCTCCGGGTTCCCGTCTGTCTTCCGAAGGCTCAGGGGGAAGCGGAACTTCATTTCCCAGGATGCCTCGGAGCGAGCCGACCACGCGCATGCGCCAGAGGGCGTGTCCTCCTTGCCCTCACGACCCCGCCTCTGTTCCACCGCCGCCATTTTTTCAGAGACTTTCATCCGGCGGCCGACGGGGCTTTTTTTCTTAAAGGAGAAGCGACAGCTCAAAATAATAATTAATTCCCCCCCTTCTTCCCCGCAAGACCTCGCGGCGCTGGGGACAGAAAGGCCACAGACAGGAAAGTGGGGCCGGGGTGGAGGCGGAAGGACGCCGAGGCTCCCTCCGCGGCTTAAGGGAGAAGGATAGAAAGCCCTTGTGGCGTTAGCGGCGCCTCAGGGCGGCAGGTGCGCGCGCAGCCAGCCCAGGGTGCGCGCGAGGCGGAGGAGGTGCGTTTCCCACCCGCCCCCTCGCGAGGCCGGCCCCT
>SJYE01018437.1:143087-198159 GCA_006408755.1 Eudorcas thomsonii | reverse complement strand
TTCTTTAAGATATATAAATATATTTAAAAAGATATTTTCTGTTTATCTGGTGAAAACATGATGTGTCTTAATTCTAGAAATATGTTCCCCCAAATGAATATAGTATAAAAAGTAAAGGTGTAGAAATATTACTTTGAGAATAATTCCTAGTAACAGAACTTGGAAATCTTAAAAAAAAATTATTCATAACACTTACTAAAAGTGGTAAAAAAAAAAAACCCTTTATTCAAGGAAAGAGGATTACAGTGGAGTTTATATCAGAGGGCAGAGATTGAGCTGACATCTGACTCCAAATAGGGACACAGCTGGGATTTATAGCTAAGGAACAGGGTGGGTCTATGGGGTTGCAAAGAGAGGCCAGGAGACTGAAAAACAATGAACAACAACAACAGGGTGGTGTCAATGTATGGAAACTTATTAAGAGGACCATAACGGTGAGGGTGGGTTCTGGCTAAACTGATAGGATGATTGCTGAAGCTAGGCAAGGCTGACAAGATATTGAGGTGAGTGATAAGGAATTTGATCTGATATTGAGGGTGGTCAGATCAAGGGTGGGATGTTTCCACTAAACTGGCATAGCATATTCTGGCTTAGATTGGACTAAATAAACAGGCACCCCTGGATAAAGACATTGCACAAAGTTAACAATGCATTAATGAACTACTGCTGCATAACAAATTATCCCAAACTAACAGCTTAAAACAATATTATGTGAGAATAAGATTCTCATACTGCTGCTGAAAGTTGGGAATCCAGGGGTAAATCAGCTGAGTCTTCTGGCTCAGGGTTTCATGAGATTGCCATCATTTGAAGCTTTGACATGGCTAGTGGATTTCCTTCCAAGATATCTTACTCACATAGCTGTTGAAACCAGTTTTCTTGCTGGCTGTTGGGAGAAAGCCTCAGTTTTTACACGTGGACCTCTCTAATGGGCTACCTGAGTGTTATTAAGATATGACTAAGCTGGCTTCTAGAGTAAGGGATAAAGAGGATGAGCAAGGGGCTACAGTGCCTTTTAAAACCTAGTCTCAGACACTTGATTTTCATTTCTACAATATTCTAAAATTAGAAGTGGGCCACTGAGTCCAGCCCACATGTGAAGGGGAGTATAAGGTCTACCCTTGATGGAAAGGATTTGTGAACATAATGTAAAACCACATGATACACGCATGGCCACAAATTGTTTACATCCTGTATGTCCAAAAGGCATTTTCCTGCCAATGCTTTCAAAGATTTTGTCCATTATAGCATTAACTTGAAGTTCAGGACCTTGTCATTTAAGTCAGATCCAGATATGGATCAGGGTCCAGTTGTGCAGTTTCTCAAGTGTTCAGTCGCTAAGTTGTGTCCTACTCTTTGCGACCCATGGAATGCAGCATACCAGACTTCCCCGTCCATCATCAACTCCAGGAGTTTTCTCAAACTCAAGTCTATTGAGGTGGTGATGCCATCCAACCATCTCATCCTCTGTCATCCCCTTCTGCTTTTGCCTTCAAACTTGCCTGCATTAGGGTCTTTTCCAATCAATCAGTTATTCACATCAGGTAGCCAAAGTTTTAGAGCTTCAGCATCAGTCCTTGCAATGAAGATGCGGGGCTGATTTATTTAGGATTGACTGCTTTGATTTCCTTACAGTCCAAGAGACTCTCGAGTCTTTTTGAACATGATAGTTCAAATTATACAAGTGTAATTTCTCTAGACCTGAGGATCTGTCAACAAAAGAGATGAGTAATCTCACTTTCACAGCCAACATACAGTGGTGGGTCAGACACAGATAACCTTCTGTCAAGAGATTAGGCATTACTGTCAAAATGGAGGTATGGTCCTAAACTTCCTCCCTTTTGCATAGGCATGGACCCGAAATGAAAGAGTTAAGCTTTGTGATTATAACTTGTTTTTTTCCTTTCCTTGGCTAAGTTGACTAAAGAGAATATTAAGGTGCTTATTGTTTGTGAGAGGACCATGAGAAGGCATAAAACTTTCTGCAGCTGTGCTCTAAGAATAATTCACAAAGTTAATCCTTTACATTTTCAATATTTTTTTTACAAAAAGAGTATTACAGGGTGAGAATGTAGGCTATAGCTTGAGGCCATGGGAGGGACTGCTATCTGAAGCCCATTTGTGAGAAAGTGTTTATAACAAAGTAGTTTACTGAATTTAGGGCTTAGGAATAATTAAAAAAGAAACTAAAGATTTAAGGATTGCTGTAATGTTAGCATATTCTACTGTAGCTTATATAAATTAGAGACTTTAGAGATATTATTAGCTAAAAGCCCTTTCTAAGAACTAGCGAGCTTAGGACAGCAGGAGCAAACAGGACTTTAAAAGATAAAAAAAAAAAAAATACACTGAGGAATGTGGTATGCAGCCCAGACATTATCATGAGTTATAGTGTATTCACAAGGACACATGAGAGAAAGTAGATAAGAGAATTGCTGGAGAAGGAACTCCTTTTGAGGGGCAACAATGATTTTTGGAGAAAAATAAATCTAGGTCAATGGGAAGGAAAATATCTAAGTTCTGACCTAATGGTTTTTAAAAATATAAAAGAGAATCATAAGCTTGAAATAAACAGGCAGTCAAAAAAAAAACTGAAAGGCTGCCTCAGTTTCTCCCCAAAACTGCTTACCACTTCAGGTTGAATCCCTGGATGTTGGAGCTGAACTCCGACAAGAGGCACCTGAACAGGGAAACATAAGAGTAGGTAATTTGAAATTGTAACACGGCAGTTAGGATTGTACCTATGGGTGGCCAGCACCCCTCTGCAGTTTAGGAAGGGTGAGGAGGGTACAGAATAAATAAGAATATTTTCTAGAAAAATGGGTTTCTCTGCATCTAAGAATAGACAAATGTTTACTGAAATATTACTTCATATGTTAGCCCATAGAGGAATTAAAGAAAGCATAGGGAGACTGTCTAAATTTCTACATTTGTTTTATACTTTGCATGGGCCAGAAAATGTTTCTGTAGTTGCTTTTGCTCTGTGGAATATGATTAGAAATGTCCTGGACCCTCGTCATGATGGTGTTAGACAGCCTAAGGGGGAGGCTTTTAGACAGCATATCAGTTCAGTCCAGTCATTCAGTAGTGTTGGACTCTGCAACTCCATGAATCACAGCATGCCAGGCCTCCCTGCCCATTACCAACACCTGGAGCTAACTTAGACTCAAGTCAGTGATGCCATCCAGCCATCTCATCCTCTGTCGTCCCCTTTCCTATCGCCCCCAATCCCTTCCAGCATCAGAGTCTTCCAATGAGTCAACCCTTCTCATGAGGTGGCCAAAGTACTGGAGTTTCAGCATTAGCATCATTCCTTCCAAAGAAATCCCAGGGTTGATCTCCTTCAGAATGGACCGTTTGGATCTCCTTGCAGTCCAAGGGACTCTCAAGAGTCTTCTCCAAAACCACAGTACAAAAGCATCAATTCTTTGGTGCTCAGCCTTCTTCACAGTCCAACTCTCACATCCATACATGACCACAGGAAAAACGTTAACCTTGACTAGACGGACCTTAGTCGGCAAAGTAATGTCTCTGCTTTTGAATATACTATCTAGGTTGGTCATAACTTTTCTTCCAAGGAGTAAGCGTCTTTTAATTTCATGGTTGCAGTCACCATCTGCAGTGATTCTGGAGCCCAAAGAAAACAAAGAATGATACTGTTTCCACTGTTTCCCCATCTAGTTCCCATGAAATGATGGGACAATATGCCATGATCTTCATTTTCTGAATGTTGAGCTTTAAGCCAACTTTTTCACTCTCCACTTTCACTTTCATCAAGAGGCTTTTTAGCTCCTCTTCACTTTCTGCCATAAGGGTGGTGTCATCTGCATATCTGAGGTGAGTGATATTTCTCCAGGCAATCTTGATTCCAGCTTGTATTTCTTCCAGGCCAGCATTTCTCATGTTGTAATCTGCATAGAAGTTAAATAAGCAGGGTGACAATATACAGCCTTGACGTGCTCATTTTTCTATTTGGAACCAGTCTGTTGTTCCATGTCCAGTTCTAACTGTTGCTTCCTGACCTGTATACAGATTCCTCAAGAGGCAGGTTAGTGGTCTGGTATTCACATCTCTTTCAGAATTTCCCACAGTTTATTCTGATCCACACAGTCAATGGCTTTGGCATAGTCAATAAGGCAGAAATAGATGTGTTTCTGGAACTCTCTTACTTTTTCCATGATCCAGCGGATGTCGGCAATTTGATCTCTGGTTCCTCTGCCTTTTCTAAAGCCAGCTTGAACATCTGGAAGTTCACTGTTCACGTATTGCTGAAGCCTGGCTTGGAGAATTTTGAGCATTACTTTATTAGCATGTGAGATGAATGCAATTGTGGGTACTTTGAGCATTCTTTGGCATTGCCTTTCTTTGGAATTGGAATGAAAAGTGACCTTTTCCAGTCCTGTGATCACTGCTGAGTTTTCCAAATTTGCTGGCATACTGAGTGCAGCACTTTATCTTTCAGGATGTGAAAGAGCTCTACTGGAATTCCATCACCTCCACTAGCTTTGTTCGTAGTGATGCTTTCTAAGGCCCACTTGACTTCACATTCCAAGATGTCTGGCTCTAGATGAGTGATCACATCACCATGATTATCTGGGTCATGAAGATCTTTTTTGTACAGCTCTTCTGTTTTCTTGCCACCTCTTCTTAATATCTTCTGCTTCTGTTAGGTCCAGACTACTTCTGTGCTTTATCAAGCCCACATTTGCGTGAAATGTTCCCTTGGTATCTCTAACTTTCTTGAACAGATCTCTAGTCTTTCCCATTCTGTTGTTTTCCTCTATTTCTTTGCATTGATCGCTGAAGAAGTCTTTCTTCTCTCTTCTTGCTATTCTTTGGGATTCTGCATTCAGATGTTTATATCTTTCCTTTTCTCCTTTGCTTTTCACCTCTCTTCTTTTCACAGCTATTTGTAAGGCCTCCGGAAACAGCCATTTTTCTTTTTTGCAATTCTTTACCATGGGAATGGTCTTGATCCCTGTCTCCTGTACAATGTTACAAACCTCATTCCATAGTTCATCCAGCACTCTATCTATCAGATCTAGGCCCTTAAATCTATTTCTCACTTCCACTGTGTAATCATAAGGGCTTTGATTTAGGTCATACCTGAATGGTCTAGCGGTTTTCCCTACTTTCTTCAATTTGAGTCTGAATTTGGTAATAAGGAGTTCATGATTATGTGGGAGGCTATAGTGGTGGGTGGCGGGTCTCTACATTCTGCACAGATCATGTTTCTGCCATTGACCAAAAAAAGTAGGGAGACTCTGCTCTACCTCCTGAGGAAGGAGAGGTCTTGCAGCACACTGAGGCATGGTGCCCTGGCGAGCCCCTCCCCATCTACGCAAACCTTTAAAAACGTATCCACCACTTTCCAATAAGGCGATCGCCATCACCTCCATTTGCGCCTTCCAGGGCCCAGGAGTTCCTCCAGTCTGCCCCAAAGCCTCCCAAAGTGTTGCCTAAGGCTGAGGAAGATAAAGCTTTTTGAACAAAGGAGCTTTTAAAGCAGTTGTGTGCACAATATGCAGAACATGCTCCTTGGAGAAAACTCCCTCAGGGAAGCTTCACCCAGGCTAGGAGAGAAGCAGAACGATAAGGGGACTTGGCTACAATATTAACCCCTGACATGCTGGTTACTCCAATTCCAACAGGAGTGGCTGGCCTCCTATCTGAGGGCACTGTAGGACTTCTGCTGGGGCATAACTCTCTTTCTTTTCAAGGAATTTTGGTGGTGCCTCGTGTAATAGATTCTCATTATATTGGGGAAATTAAAGTTTTTATCTTGCCACCTACCAAAACTATGCAAATTAATAAAGGTCAAAGAATAACACACCTTTTGCTTTTAACCTTATTATCAGACATCAAGAAACTTGACTTCTCAAGCTAGGTTCTCCTGAGCATTTGGATCTAGAATTTTGGGTGCAGTAAATCACAGCTCCAAGGCCTTTGAAAGATCTTTTAATTCAAGGGAATAAAATGTCAGGGCTGGTAGATACTGGAACAGACATCTCTTGTAATGCTAGAAAAGATTGGCCTTCATCCTGGCCAACACGCTTGACCAGTGCTGGCTTGGTAGGAATAGGGTCCATGCCCTTGGTTGCTAAGAGCTCACAAATTTTGACCCAGTCAGATGAGAAGGGGGCACAAGACACATTTGGTCCATATGTAATTCCTTCACTACCTTTTTTCTTTATGAGGGAGCGATATATTATCTCAGTTGGGAATGCCTTTATATAGCCCAGACAAAAACGTTACTCATCAAATGCTTCAAATGAAGTATAATCCGGATAAGGGGCTTGGTGAAGGTCAGCAGAAAATTGTTTCTCCTTTAGAGGTGGTCCCTAACAAAAATACAGAAGGTCTAGGATATTCAAATTTATCCTAGAGGCTGTTGCTGTTTCTGCCGACACTATTATCTGGAAATCTGATGATCTGGTATGGTTGGAACAATAGTCCTTAACATCTAAAAGGCTACAGACAGCTGAAGATTTAGTTGTGGAACAACTGGCAGCTGTCCATATAGGGCCTTCTAATGCCCCTGGAATACTCCTATGTTTGTTATTATGAAGAAATCAGAAAAATGGAAAATTGTTACAAGATTTGAGAGCTATAAACACAACTATGGAAGACAGGGGGGCCTTCCAGCCGGGCCTCCCTTCCCAGTGGCTATGCCTTTTCAGTATAATGTGATAGTTATAGATACAGGATAGTTATTGTGAACGGTTTGTCTTCAGTCTCCCTTCAGCTAATTTTAAATAGCCCTATAGAAGCTTTCAATGGAAGGTTTTGCCTCAGACAATGAAAAATAGCCCCACCTTGTTTCAGAAATTTGTAGACCAAGCTGTGCAAAATGTTAGAAGAAAGTATAAGGATTTGTATTTGATACATTATATGGATGATATTTTGGCCACTCATAAGGACAGAGCCTTGTTGCAAAAAATTTTCTCTGAACTGCCTGAGGTTTGGAAAACTGGGGTTTAAATATAGCTCCACATAAGATACAAGTAAATCCTCCTTTTTCTTATTTAGGGAGTGTGTTAATACTCATATTGTGAGTCATGCCCATTTGCAGCTTCAGAGAGATCATTTACTAACAGTAAATGATTTCCAAAAATTATTAGGAAATATTAATTGGATACACCCACATTTAAAACTGACTACTGCAGATTTGAAAACTTTGTTTGGTTTCTTAAAAGGCAATCCTAATCCCAGTTCTAAGAGAGAACTGACTAGTGAGGCAGAGTCAGCTCTTTTTAGAGTGGATGAGGGTTTAAATGATCAGTTAAGGGGGGAGCTGGAAAAAGATGGTGGAGGAGTAGGATGGGGAGACCACTCTCTCCCTCACTACTTCATCAAAAGAACATTTCAACACTGAGTAAATTCCACAAAACAACTTCTGAATGCTGGCAGAGGACATCAGGCATCCAGCAAAGAAGATCATTGGCTTCAAAAACAGGTAGGAATAAATATAAAAGATGAAAAAAGAGACAAAGGAGTTAGGGAGGGAGCCCCATCCTGGGAAGGGAATCCCATCCTGGGAAGAGACTCTTAAAAAGAGAGGTTTCCTAACAGCCAGGAAACATTCTCGCAGCCGAGTCTGGGGTGAGCCTTGGAAGCACAGAGGGCAACATAACAGGAAGAAAACAAAAATAAATAATTAAAAACCAACTGATTATGAGCCCAACAGAAAATCCCCAGTGGATAAACAGCGCAAATGCCTGCATCCAACACTAGCAGTGGGGGCTGGGGAAGGAGGAACGGGACTCACCAGCAGCAGTGCTTTCTAAGAATCGGGCCAAGGAGATGGAGACTGCAGGGCTTTTCTCGAGAATCGGGTGGTAACACGGCCAGAATCGGGTCCACACGTGGCCAGAATGAATTAACTTGGACTAGCAAACCATGCTGTGGGATATACTACTGTGCTAAACGCTTGAACATAAGGCACCAACAGGCCCGTGCACAGAACAAAGGATGGATCAGAAATAGCCGGCTGCAGACCGTCTCCCTCTGGTGACAGGCAACCAGAGCCTTAAGGGCTGGAAGGTGGCAATGGCAGCACAAGAGAGACAGTACCAACTAAATTGCAAGCCGGTTTCTTTGCTAACTAAAACTTCTGGGGGGCTCTGGACAGTCATCTTCTGCCTGGTAAGGAGGCCCAGTGGTACACCCAGAAAATTGAGCAGCCTGGAAAGGCCAGAAATCACAGCAATGGTGCTCGCCACACTCCCTAGCTATTCGGGCTTGGGAAGGGCACAAAGCGCAGGCCCAACCAAATCTGCACATCAGATGGCTTCCTGAGCACCAAACCTGAGTGGCTTAGACCGGGGAGGTGCATGAAGCCTAGGCAAGGCCCCAGATGGTTATCCTGCAGAGCAACATAGTGTGCACCATCAGCAGGGGCAAACCCAGTGTAGCATCCATCACCGCCCTCCCTGTGTCAAGACGGAAATCAGACACGGAAGAGACCAGCAAACAGAGGAAGTCAAACACAGGGAACTGCCTTGGTAGCGATCCCACACCACCCACAACACCAGAGAAAGGGCCAAATATACCTTTAATACTTTTATGATCAATTTTTTTTTGGGGGGGGGGGAGTTGATGTGCAAGCATGAATTTTTCTTTTTAAAGAATTTTTTTAATTTTTTTGAAAAAAATTTTTTCTTCTTTTTCGACTTCTTTTTTTAAAACTTTCTTAATTTTAAAGTTCTCTATATCTCTATTTATTATTTTTATAACCTATTATTACTTTTCCAAAAAAAAACCCTATTTTTAAAGCAAATGCCATATATAGTCTTTTTGTGGTGGAGGTTGTTGTCTCTTAATAATTCTGTTGGGTTTTTTTTTCTTTTCTCTTTCTTCTTCTTTCCATTAATATTTTGTTTTTGAAAATCCAATCTCTACTCCAGATTTTTAATTTTTACATTTTGGTATTCATTGCCAATTTTGTACATTTAAAAACCTAATCTTCAGTACCCAGTTTTACAGGAGAGCGAGATTACTGGCTTGACCACTCTCTGCTCCTTTGGGCTCTTTTTCCTCCACCAGATGGCCTCTCTCCCCTCCCTCCCCCTCCTCTTCTCTACCCAACTTTATGAATCTCTGTGTGTCCTAGAAGGTGGAGAACACTCAGGGAACTGGTTACTGGCTGGATCTGTATCCCTCCTTTCATCTTCCTCTTTTATCCCCCTGGACCTCCTTGTCTACTTCCTCCCTCTCTACCTCCTCCATCTCCTATTCCCTGTATAACTCTGTGACCACCTCTGAGAGGTCCAGACTGTGGAATGCACACAAGAAAGTGGTTACAGGCTATCTTGCTCTCTCCTCTTTTGATTCCACCTCATCCCATTCCAGTCACCTCTAACTACCCCCTCCCTCTTCTCTCCTCCAAGTGATCCTCTAGAGGTGACCCTCAAGGTGGAGAAACCTATCATCTTTAACGTAGATGTTTTAACATCAGCGCTGTATAGATGGAGAAGTGATAAGGCTATTGTAAAAATAAATCTGAAAACCAGAATCAGGAGGCTTAAGTCCAAATCCTGCGATCATCAGAGAATCCTGAATACACGGAACATTATCTAATAGGAGCTCATCAATCACCTTCATACCTACACTGAAATCAAGCACCAGCCAAGGGCCAACAAATTCCAGAGCAAGACATACCATGAAAATTCTCCAGCAACACAAGAACACACACCTGAACTTCAAAACACAGGCAGCTCAAAATACTCCAAAACCATTGACGTCTCATAACCCATTACTAGACACTCCACAGCACTCCAGAGAGAAGAAATCCAGCTCCACCCACCAGAACTGCAACACAAGCCTCCGTAATCAAGAAACCTTGACAAGCCACTGATACAACCCCACACACAGAGAGGAAACTCAATAATAAAGAGAATTCCACAAATTCCCAGAATATAGAAAGGCAACCCCAAACGCAGCAATATAACCAAGATGAAGAGACAGAGGAATACCAGGAGATACAAGAACAGGAGAAATGCCCACCAAACCAAACAAAACAGGGAGAGATAGGAAATCTACCTGAGAAAGAATTCTGAATATTGATAGTGAAATGATACAAAATCTTGAAATCAAAATTGAATCACAGATAAATAGCCTGGATTGAAGGATTAAGAAGATACAAGAAAGGTTTAACAAGGACCTAGAAGAAATAAAAAAGAGTCAAAATTTAATGAATAATGCAATAAATGAGATCAGAAACACTCTGGAGGCAACAAATAGTAGAATAACAGAGGCAGAAGATAGGATTAGTGAAATAGAAGATAAAATGGTAGAAATAAATGAATCAGCAAGGAAAAAAGAAAAACGAATGAAAAGAAATGAGGACAGCCTCAGAGACCTCCAGGAAAATATGAAATGCTCCAACATTCGAATCATAGGAGTCCCAGAAGAAGAAGACAAAAAGAAAGACCATGAGAAAATACTTGAGATAATAGTTGAAAATTTCCTAAAATGAGGAAAGAAATAATCACCCAAATCCAAGAAACCCAGAGAATGCCAAACAGAATAAACCAAAGGTGAAACACCTCAAGACATATATTACTCAAATTAACAAAGACCAAACACAAAGAACAAATATTAAAAGTAGAAAGGGAAAAACAACAAATAACACACAAGGGGATCCCCATAAGAATAACCGCAGATCTTTCAATAGAAACTCTTCAGGCCAGGAAGGAATGGCAAGACATACTTAAAGTGATGAAAGATAATAACCTACAGCCAAGACTATTGTACGCAGCAAGGATCTCATTCAAATATGAAGGAGAAATCAAAAGCTTTACAGACAAGCAAAAGCTGAGAGAATTCAGCACCACCAAACCAGCTCTCCAACAAATGCTAAAGGATAGGCTTTAGACAGGAAATACAAAAAGGGCATATAAACCCGAACTCAAAACATTAAAGTAAATGGCAACAGGAGGATACTTATCAATAATTACCTTAAATGTAAATGGGTTGAATGCCCCAACCAAAACACAAAGACTGGCTGAATGGATACAAAAACAAGATCCCTATATATGCTGCCTACAAGAGACCCACCTCAAAACAACGGACACATACAGGTTGAAAGTGAAGGGCTGGAAAAAGATATTCCATGCAAATAGAGACCAAAGGAAAGTAGGAGTAGCAATATTCATATCCAATAAAATAGACTTTAAAACAAAGGCTGTGAAAAGAGACAAAGAAGGCCACCACATAATGATTAAAGGATCAATCCAAGAAGAAGATATAACAATTATAAATATATATATGCACCCAACATAGGAGCACCACAATATATAACACAAATGCTAACAAGCATGAAAGGGGAAATCAATAATAACACAATAATAGTGGGAGACTTGAATACCCCACTCACAACTATGGACTGATCAACTAAACAGAAAATTAACAAAGAAATGCAAACTTTCAATGATACAATAGACCTGTTAGACCTAATTGATATCTATAGGACATTTCACCCCCAAAACAATGAATTTCACGTTTTTCTCAAGTGCACATGGAACCTTTTCCAGGACAGATCACACCCTGGGCCATAAATTTAATGTTGATAAATTCAAAAAAATCAAAATATTCCAAGCATCTTCTCCGACTATAATGCACTAAGGTTAGATCTCAATTACAGGAGAAAAACTATTTAAAATTCCAACATTTGGAGGCTGAACAACACGCTTCTGAATAACCAACAAATCACAGAAGAAATCAAAAAAAGAAATCAAAATATGCATAGAAACGAATGAAAATAAAAACACAACTACACAAAACCTGTGGGACACTATAAAAGCAGTGCTAAGAAGAAAGTTCACAGCAATACAGGCTTACCTCAAGAAACAAGAAAAAAAGTCAAATAAATAACCTAACTCTACACCTAAAGCAACTAGAAAAGGAAGAAATAGAGAACCCCAGAGTTAGTAGAAGGAAAGAAATCTTAAAAATTAGGGCAGAAATAAATGCAAAAGAAACAAAAGAGACCATAGCAAAAATCAACAAAGCAAAAAGCTGGTTCTTTGAAAGGATAAATAAAATTGACAAACCATTAGCCAGACTCATCAAGAAACAAAGAGAAAAAAATCAAATCAATAAAATTAGAAATGAAAATGGAGAGATCACGACAGACAACACAGAAATACTAAGAATCATAAGAGACTACTATTAGCAGTTACATGCCAATAAAATGGACAACTTGGAAGAAATGGACAAATTCTTAGAAAAGTACAACTTTCCAAAACTGAACCAGGAAGAAATACAAAATCTTAACAGACCCATCACAAGCATGGAAATTGAAACTGTAATCAGAAATCTTCCAGCAAACCAAAGCCCAGGTCCAGATGGCTTCACAGCTGAATTCTACCAAAAATTCCGAGAAGAGCTAACACCTATCTTACTGAAACTCTTCCAGAAAATTGCAGAGGAAGGTAAACTTCCAAACTCATTCTATGAGGCCACCATTACCCTAATTCCAAAACCTGACAAAGACGCCACAAAAAAAGAAAACTACAGGCCAATATCAGTGATGAACATAGATGCAAAAACTGTTAACAAAATTATAGCAATCAGAATCCAAAAACACATCAAAAAGATCATACATCATGACCAAGTGGGCTTTATCCCAGGGATGCAAGGATTCTTCAATATCCACAAATCAATCAATGTAATTCACCTCATTAACAAATTGAAAAATAAAAGTCATATGATTATCTCAATAGATGCAGAGAAGGCTTTTGATAAAATTCAACAACCATTTATGATAAAAACTCTCCAGAAAGCAGGAATAGAAGGAATGTACCTCAACATAATAAAAGCTATATATGACAAACCCATAGCAAACACTATGCTCAATGGTGAAAAATTGAAAGCATTTCCCCCAAAGTCAGGAAGAAGACAAGAGTGCTCACTTTCACCACTACAATTCAATACAGTTCTGGAAGTTTTGGCCACAGCAATCAGAGCAGGAAAAGAAATAAAATGAATCCAAATTGGAAAAGAAGAAGTAAAACGCTCACTGTTTGCAGATGACATGTTCCTCTACATAGAAAACCCTAAAGACTCGACCAGAAATCTACTAGAGCTAATCAATGAATATAGTAAAGTTTCAAGATATAAAATTAACATTCAGAAATCCCTTGCATTCCTATACACTAATAATGAGAAAGTAGAAAAAGAAGTTAAGGAAACAATTCCATTCACCATTGCAATGAAAAGAATAAAATACTTAGGAATATACCTACCTAAAGAAACTAAAGACCTATATATCAAAAACTATAAAACACTGATGAAAGAAATCAAAGAGGACACTAATAGATGAAGAAATATACCATTCTCATGGGTCGGAAGAGTCAATATAGTGAAAATGAGTATACTACCCAAAGCAATCTACAGATTCAATGCAAACCCTATCAAGCTACCAACAATATTTTTCACAGAACTAGAACAAACAATCTCAAGATTTGTATGGAAATACTAAAAACCTCTAATAGCAAAAGCAATCTTGAGAAAGAAGAATGGAACTGGAGGGAACAACTTGTCTGACTTCAGGCTCTACTACAAAGCCACAGTCATTAAGACAGTATGGTACTAGCACAAAGACAGAAAAATAGATCAGTGGAACAAAATAGAAAGCCTGAGATAGATCCACACACATATGGACACCTTATCTTTGACAAAGGAGGGAAGAACATACAATGGAGTAAAGACAGTCTCTTTAACAGGTGGTGCTGGGAAAACTGGTCAACCACTTGTAAAAGAATGAAACTAGACCTCTGTCTAACACCACACACAAAAATAAACTCAAAATGGATTGAAGATTTAAATGTAAGACCAGAAACTATAAAACTCCTAGAGGAGAACATAGGCAAAACACTCTCCGACATAAATCACAGCAGGATCCTCTATGATCCACATCCCATAATTAAAATTAAAAGCTTCTGCACAACAAAGGAAACTATAAGCAAGGTGAAAAGACAGCCTTCTGAATGGGAGAAAACAATAGCAAATGAATCAACTGCCAAACAAATAATCTCAAATACATACAAGCAACTTATGCAGCTCAACTCCAGAAAAATAAACGACCCAATCAAAAAATGAGCCAAAGAATTAAATAAGCATTTCTCCAAAGAAGACATACGGATGGCTAACAAACACATGAAAAGATGCTCAATATCACTCATTATCAGAGAAATGCAAATCAAGACCACCAACCACCATGAGGTACCATTTCACACCAGTCAGAATGGCTGTGATCCAAAAGTCTACAAGCAATAAATGCTGGAGAGGATGTGGAGAAAAGGGAACATTCTTACACTGTTGGTGGGAATGCAAACTAGTACAGCCATTATGGAAAACAGTGTGGAGATTCCTTTAAAAATTGCAAATAGAACTGCCTTATGATCCAGCAATCCCACTGCTGGTCATACACACCGAGGAAACCAGAACTGAAAGAGACACATATACACCAGTGTTCATCAAACCACTGTGAATAATAGCCAGGACATGGAAACAACCTAGATGTCCATCAGCAGATGAATGGATTAGAAAGCTGTGGTATGTATACACAATGGAATATTACTCAGCCCTTAAAAAGAATAAATTTGACTCAGTTCTAATGAGATGGATGAAACTGGAGCTGATTATACAGAGTGAAGTAAGCCAGAAAGAAAAACACCAATACAGTATACTTAAACATATATATATGGAATTTAGAAATATAGTAATGATGACCCTGTATGTGAGACAACAAAAGAGACACAGATGTATAGAACGGACTTTTGGACTCTGTGGTAGAGGGAGAGGGTGGGATGATTTGGGAGAATGACACTGAAACATATATACTATCATATAAGAAATGAAGCACCAGTCTATTTTCAATACAGGATACAGGATGCTTGGGGCTGGTGTGCAGGATGATCCAGGGAGACTGTGTGGGGTGGGAGGTGGGAGGGGGCTTCGGCATTGGGAGAGTGTGGACACATGTGGCTGATTCATGTCAATGTATGGAAAAACCAATACAGTATTGTAAAGTAGAATAAAGTATTAAAAAATTAAAAAAGAAAATAATTTTGTAAGCAAACAAACAAAAAAAAAAAGATCAGTTAATTAGAGTTACTTTTACCAAAGGATGTGATTTAAGTATTCTCGCCATAGAGTATACACCTATAGGGTTCTTGTGGTGAGAAGGCCCATTGGAATGGCTCCATCAACCAGTGCACAATTAATTATAAACAGTAGAAAAAAAAGTGTGGAACTTTTTGGAAAAGAAGTAGCAAGGCCAAAAATATAGTGATTCCATTCAATAAGGATCAATTGCAATTTCTTTTACAAAATAATGATGATTGGCAAGTTGCTCTGAAAGATTTCAGGGGTCAAATTTTGTTTCATTTGCCCTCAAGCCCTCTTTTGCATTGTTTGAAAGCTCATCCAGTCATTTTTCAAGAAAAAAATTTATAATCAACCTTTGGAAGGGGCAATTTTAGTTTTCACTGATGGTTCCTCTAACAGTAAAGCAGTCACAATTATTGATACAATAGCCCAAGTTCAGGTAACTGAAGAGACATCTGCCCAGAGGGCTGAGTTACAAGCAGTTATTTGGGCTTTTCAGCATTTAAGAGACCACATCTTCAATCTTCTGACTGACTCCTGATATATTGTAGAGTTGTTTCCTCATATAGAGACAATAATATTCTGAAAAATAAAACGACTATCTTCTATTTGTTATCTGATTTACAGAAAGAGATTAAACACAGAGATAAGAAATATTGTTTGGTACATATTAGAGCCAATTCTGGCTTTCCCAGCCCTTCACATGAAGGAAATGCTTTGGCAGATGCATTAACTAAAGTCATTGCTTTAAACTTAACATGAAAAATTTGACAAGGCCAAAAATTCTCACAAAATTCACCATCAATATGCAACTGGCTTAATGTATGAATTTCATATCCCTAGGAAAACAGCTAGACAAATAGTTATGTCCAAATTGCCCAATATTTAAATCCATATCCACAATTAGGAGTTAATCCCCAAGACCTTAGCCTAATTCTCTCTATCAAATGGATGGAACGTATATCCTGGCCTTTGGAAAACTGTCCTTTGTGCATGTTAGTGTGGATACCTTTTTTCATGGTATTGTAGCCTCTGCTAGGTTAGGTGAAGCAGTAAGAGATGTAATTCAGCACTTGTTTCAATATTTTTCCCAAATAGGACTCCCTGAAAAAATAAAAAGAGATAATTCCTCAGCTTATACTTCTGTTTCTTTTAAGATATTTTTTACAGCAATTTTCCATAGTACATTCAACAGGAATACCTTATAATTCCCATGGTCAAGGCACAGTGGAATGGGGGCACCAAACTTTAAAAAATCAGATAGTTAAAGTAGAGAGAATTGAAGTGTTCTTCTCCACATCATGTTTTACACCATGCTTTGTTTGTAATTAATCATTTAAACATAGACACACAGGGGCAGACTATAATGATGAGACACTGGAGTCCTGAAGGGGTTATGACTCAGCCCCTGGTGAAGTAAAAAGACCTCCTTACCAGAGAGTGAAAAGGGCCAGATGTGTTGCTAACTTGTGGGAGAGGGTATGCTTCTGTTTTTCTAGAGGATTCCACTTCTCCAGATTCCTGACAAACTGATTCAACATGTCCAGCCCCATTAGTCCTCCACAATCACAAGACTCCTGAGGTCACTGAGATCCCTGGGACCAAAAAGAGAGGGGGAGACCAAACTCGTTGAGCCAGGGAAAAGCCAAAGGGAGAGTGACTCTTCACCTGAGGCTTCATTGCTAGTACATCACTTCAGGAGAGACATGCTGATCGACTTCAACCATACTCTGCTCCACCTCATTGCCATCATCATACTCAAACAACTACCTCCAAAATGGTACCATCTTGGGGCCAGCTAAAACATCTTGCTCAGTGAGCTGAAGAATGAATAGAAAGGGGGAGATATGAGGCCACTCCTATAGTAATGTTTATGGCTATGCTTGCTGTGTTGGCTTGTCAGCCGAGGCCCTCCAGCACAAAAAAGATTCATTGGGCCTATTTGCCTAATCCGCCTTCTTTTCAGCCTGTTGATTGGGTGAATGAGCCCATTTGTGTTTTTATTAATGATACTCTTCTTTTGGGCGGGGCTTCTATCTATACTAATAATGTTAAAACAGTGGTCAGCATTTCCTTCAATTTTTAAGGCCTGTCCATTTATCCACCTCTTTGCTTTCCCATACCTTCCTCTTTACAAGGATCAGCTCCGGTTTTGAATGGATGTGTTAGCACTTCCTTGAAAGGCATGCTTACTGATTCTCTGAGAAGAGATGGCAAGAGAGACTTTTGGTCTTTACAGCTGCTGATGCCAGGGACAACGAAAGATTATCTGATGCCATAAAAAGGCAGCCCCTCATTTAAAGGACTATCCGAGCTGTGCACTTTTCACTCAGACTCTGATGAACAAGGACTGCAGGTCTGGGAAAGCATAAGCAGAACTTCTGGCTTTCTTCGTTGGAAAAAATGCGTGTATGCCCTAAGGTCACCTATTCCCATTGTTGCCACCAGACATTTTCTGATCGAATGAGGGTGCCCCTATCTTTTGAATCAATCACTGGGCTTGATTTATGTAGAAATTTATAGGTCCACATGGACTAATTCATTTCTAACTATGCCTTTAGTAATCATTTGGTGACATGCTAATGGATAGGTTTCTCCTTTAGTGAGCTTCGATGGAGCGGGTCTCATGCAGTCTGAATTATGGAAAGCGTTGGCTGCTATGGCACCTGTGATTTTACATAGACCTTTAAAAGAACAAAGATACATTGAACGGGCCTGCATACATTCTCCCAATGCCTTTTTGTTGGCCAGAAATCAGAGTGATTTGGGAGTTTATGAAGGAGAAACTGTTTACAATGTTATATGCATGAATTGTTTTATATCAAATTGTATTGATGGGAATAATTATAATAATTATAAGGCTATGATGATCATAAAGCAACCACCACATTTGATGGTTCCTGTAAAATTAGAGGGACAATGGTTTTATGATTATGCATTAAAATCTTTATATAAACTTGATGGCTTAATTTCTCAAACTAAGAGATTCTTTGCAGCTCTGTTTGTGGGAATAACTGACTTGATTGCCATAATTGCATCAGTCCCGGTTTCTGCTGTTGTCCTGTCAAAAGACATGTGTATGGCCTCGTTTATTGATCAGCTGTCCAAAAATGTCTCCATATCCCTTATTACACAGGAAATTATAGATAAGAAAATAGAAAATAAGGTCAATGCTTTATAAGAAGCAGTTCTGCTTATGGGGCAAGAAATTACAAACTTAAAAATTAAATTATCTTTAAGGTGCCATGCTGAATTTAAAATGAATGTGCATTACNTACCCCTATACAAGTGAATGAGTCCATGCATACTTGGGAATGCATTAAGAATCATCTTTAGGCATCTGGAATCATTCAGATTTTAGTATTGATATCTCTAAATTACATCAGGATTTTCAGGATATGAACCAGGTGGTGTCCGACTTTTCCTCTCAATGGCTTTCTAATTCCCTCTTTGAAAATCCAAACAGGTATCTTCTCTATGGATTCTTTTCTAAAGTAAGGATTAATGCGGCCATGTCCTTATTCCTATTAGTTCTGATTTATGTAATAGCCCCATGCCTTTTCAGAATACTCAGCCGAAATGTTTCTGTTATATCTACAGAGTTCCATACCTATGCTCTAAAACATAAAAAAGGAGGAGCTGTTGGGAGTTGTGTTAGGCATTACTGACAAAGAGGAGGCATGGCCCTAAACCTCCTCCCATTGTTCCATAGGCACAGACCAGCAATGAAGGAGTTAGGCTTTGTGATTCTGACTTGTTTTTTCCATTCCTCGGCTGAGTTGACTGAAGAGAATACTAAGGTGCTTATTGTTTTTGAGAGGAGCAGGAGAAGGCATAAAGCATTCTGCAGCTGTGCTCAAAAAATAATTCATAAAGTTAATCACTGACATTTGTTCAAGGTCTTTTACAAAAGACTGTTCCAGGGTGAGCACCCAGGCTGCAGCTTGAAGCCATGGGAGGGATTGCTATCTGAAGCCCTTTTGTGAGAAAAGCGTTTATGGCAAAGGAGTTTGCTACAATATTCTGCTATAGCTTATAGAAATTAGGGATTGTAGAGATATTTTTAGCTAAAAGCCCTTTCTAAGAAATAGTGAGCTTAGCATACTAGGGGCAAACAGGACTTAGAAAGATAAGAAGTAAACTGAGGAATGTGGTATGCAGCCCAGACATTAGCATGAGTTAGTGTATTCACAAGGACACATGAGAAAAAGTAGATAAGAGAATTGCTGAGGAAGGAACTCCTTTTGAGGGGCAATAATGATTTTTGGAGAAAACTAAATCTAGGTCATTGGGAAGGAAAAATATCAAACCTCTGACCTAGTGGTTTTTTTAAAGTATAAAAGAGAATCAATAAGCTTGAAATAAACAGGCAGCCCAAGAAAACTGAGAGGCTTCTTCAGTTTCTCATCAACACTACTCACCCCTTCAGGTTGAATCCCTGGCTGCTGAAGCTGGACTCAGGCACTTTTCTAATCTGAATATTCAATAAGATGTAAGTAGAATACACAGCACAACAGTATGTCAGAACCTTGAACATGGCACTGTGGGGAGAACTTGTGGATGTGTATACCCTGTCACATAGGGCTCCTTTGGTGCATCTGTGTCACCATCCTGGGGACCACCTGTGGGCATGTCTCTGTCTTCCCCTCACAGAGGGAACCCTTCCCATAACACAGGTCACCTACCCACTCCTGAGACCTCTTGTCTCCACATCCCTGGACCTCGGTTCTATCAGAATCCAGGTCAGTATATCACAAGCACTTCATTCTCCCATTTGCACCGGCCTGAGATAGTGGTGGGTTCACCTTGATGAGAGGAATAATGTCCCATCGCCTGTGGACACCAATCCTGTACTTGCAAGACACTCTCCAATTTCCCAGGTACATAGGTGTGGGTCACCTACCCTCTTTTCCTTGTCTGTGAACCCCAGCTGCCTTGTTTCCAAGTGCAAATTCAGGAGTCCTCAGCAGTGGTGCCACTCAGCCTTGGGGTCTCAGACAGCACCCCCAAGGAGCAAGCCGGGTCCACCTGCACATCCTGATGGCTTCTGTTCCACGGGGCACTTCCTCCTTTAGGTCTGTGGCACCCTCTGTGTTCTCAGTCTGCTCAGGTGAGCAGGTGGGTGCATGCCAGTGAGGTCATGTCCTGCCCCCGTGGGCCCACAGTGAGACACTGGAGGAGGCTCCATGTGACCTCTGGCACATCTATGGGTGGAGATGGACACAGAGGCAATCAGGAAATAGTTCTCAGGTGAACAATTGGTAGAGCAATGCAGACCTACTTCACGAACACCAGGCTTCTAGACCTTTGCTCAGGCCTCCAAACTCGCCAGTCCCCTGAAACACTCACTGGGTTCCCCCAAGCACTTCCCGGGCTCCCAAAGTGTCCATCCACTCTAACCAGCCCATAGCCCTACCCTCTTAATGTAAGAGCAGGACACAGGACTTGGATCATCAGGTGTCCTCCCCCAGTGGCACTGGCCAGCACAGGGTCAGCATCAACTCAGGACTCCTGACATGCTTGTCAATGTGCCCCACGAGCTGCAGTCTATGGGCTCTCTTGGGTTCTGTACTAAGACCCAGAGGGACTCAACTTCCACGTGGAGATGTCGGGTGGCTGCTTCCCTTCCCGCAGGTGGTCCTGGCCCTCCACCCTGCACTGTGCGTGTGTGCACGTGCGCGCATGTGCACGCGTGCACACACACACACACACACACACACACACGATGCTAGGAAAGATTGAAGTCAGGAGGAGAAGGGGGTAACAGAGGATGAGATGGTTGGATTGCATCACTGATTCAATGGACATGAGTCTGAGTAAACTCCAGGAGTCAGTGATGAACAGGGAGACCTGGAGTGTCGCAGTTCATGTGGTCGTGAGTCATACATGACTGAGCGACAGAAATGAACTGAACCAAACACAGCCTTTAGAGTTGCTGTTACAAAAAATGGCTGCATTGCTTCTGCATCACGCTCCACTTAAATAATTTATTTTAATTGGAGGCTGATTACTTTACAGTATTGTAGTGATTTTTGCCATACACTGATATGAGTCAACCATGGGTGTACATGTGTTCCCTATCCTGAACGCCCCTCACACCTCCCTCCCCATCCCATCCCTCAGGTTCATCCTAGTACACCAGCCCTGAGTGCCCTGTCTCATGCATCAAACCCAGACTGGCAATCTATTTCACATATGGTAATATACATGTTTCAGTGCTATTCTCTCAAATCATCCCACCATCGCCTCCTCCCAGAGTCCAAAAGTCTGTTCTCTTTTGCTGTCTCACATACACGGTCATCATTACCATCTTTCTAAATTCCATATATATGTGTTAGTATACTGTATTGGTGTTTTTCTTTTTTTTTTTTTTTTTACAGAAAGATTTTTATTTTTTATTTATTTTTTTTAATAATTAAATTTATTTATTTTTTTAATTACAATACTGTATTTCTCTGACTTACTTCAATCTGTATAATAGTCTCGTTTCATCCACCTCATTAGAAGTAATTAAAATGCATTCATTTTAAAAGCTGAGTAATATTCTATTGTGTATACATACCAGGGATTTTTTATCCATTCATCTGTCAATGGACATCTAGGTTGCTTTCATGTCCTGGTGATTGTAAGCAGTGCTGTGACGAACACCAGGGTACAGAGGTCTCTTTCATTTCTGGTTTCCTTGAGGTGTATGCCTAGTAGTGGGATTGCTAGGTCATATGGCAGCTCTATTTCCAGTTTTTAAAGGAATCTCCACACTGTTATCCATAGTGGCTGTACTAGTTTGCATTCTCAGCAACAGTGGAAGAGGGTTCCTTTTTCTCCATACCATCTCCAGCATTTATTGCTTGTAAACTTTTTGATAGTAGCCATGCTGACTGGTGTGAGATGTTACCTCCTTGTGGTTTTGATTTGCATTTCTCTGATAATGAGTGATGTTGAGCATCTTTTCATGTGTTTATTAGCCATCCGTATGTCTTCTTTGGAGAAATGTCTGTTTAGATCTTTGGCCATTTTTTAATTGGTTTGTTTATTTTACTGGAATTAAGCTGTAGGAGCCACTTGTATATTTTTGAGATTTTTTTTTTGTCAGTTGCTTCTTTTGCTATTATTTTCTCCCATTCTGAAGGCTGTCTTTTTACCTCATTTATAGTTTCCTTAGCTGTGCAAAACTTTTAAGTTTAATTAGGTCCCATTTGTTTATTTTTCCTTTTATTTCCATGACTTGGGGGTGGGTCATATAGGATCCTGCTGTAAATTTATTTTTTTTGTGCATTCATTGTTGTTTTATTTCAAAGTAGGGTTGATTTCCAATACAGTGTTTGTTTTGTGTGTACAGGAGCTGAATTCAGTGATATACAGACATTTATCAATTCTTTTTTCAGTTCATTTTCCCCAGAGAAAGGATTACAGTGTCTCCAGCAGGCTGCCCTTTGCTATTCAACAGTGATTTGTCCTGATTATCTGTTTGATATATCTATATCTCTATATATCTATATATCTATATCTATATATCTATCTATATAGATATATATATCAAGGCCTGTTTGTTCCTTGCAAACTCTTCATTTATCCCACATCACTAACTTTTTTTTTAATAATCATAAGTTGGTTTTCTAAGTTTGTGAGTCTGTTTCTACTGTGCAATAGCCTACATTTGCAGTAGAGGACCCACCTACCAATGCAGAAGACATAGGTTCAGTCCCTGAGTGGGGACTCCAGTATTCTTGCCTGGAGAATCCCATGGACAGAGGTGCCTGGATGGCTACAGACCATGGGGTCACAAAGTGTTGGACATGACTGAAGTGATGGAAAATACATACAAAGGAAAAAAAATAGGAATGAGGTTTTATTCTTTCCCTTTTTTGAGAAAAAATGAGATAAAGAAAACAGTGAGTAGGCCTGAACATTCCAAGATTTTTCTTTTTTACTTTAACTGCTCAAAATTCTGAATGTCTCTAAGTTTGCTTTTTCTGCCCCCTAACTCTGCAGGAGCTACAAGTAACATTTTTTTCCTTGGACACTGCTAAATACATTCCCATCTGGTGTTTACCCTTAAAACACCCTTCTCCTTGTACTTACATATTAGAAAGAAGGCCGCAGAGCCACCCCAACTGCCAAAGTCAGTTACTGGGTTATTGACTTCAGTCCAATACTGTCTTTGAAAAAATGAATGAGAAAGAAATCTAGATCCTATCCCCTTTTCTCCTCTTCACTGACACCTCACTGTGAGCCCTTGCCTTATATAAGCCCCTAGACCATTCATGGGCAGGGGGTGGGAAGGTACACAGTTCTTGAGCCATGACCCTATTGTGTTCTCCTCTCTGCTGGCTTGAGAATAAAAGCCACCTTCGTATCTCCTTTAGACTCTGTCTCTGTATTTTTTATTTGGCTTCACTGGGCATAGAAAGCCAAGATTTTGGCCAGGAACCATTCTAGTTCTTGGCCATTGACAATAGAGCTACCCTGAAAACAAGGGTGCACAGGTCACTGTGAATTCTGATTTTCTCTGGGTCTAAGCCCAGACATGGGATTGTTGGGCCATGTGGTTTCTGGATGTTTAGTTGAAAAAGACCCTCCTTGCTGGTTCTGATAGTTCCTGCACCCATGTACACCCCAACTAAGAGTGTAGGAGAATTCCCTTTTGCCTCCATCCTCTGCAGCCTGTATTCTCTGTAGATTTTTAGACAATGGCCACTCTGACCTATGGGAAGGGATTTTTCATGGGAGTTTTTATTTGCATGGATTTAATACATAGTAGTATGCTGCATTCCATGGGATTGCAAAGAGTAGGACACAACTGAGCAACTGAAGTGAATACATAGTGAGCTGGACAAACTTTCCAGGTGCTTTTTGATACTGTACAGAGTAACAACAGTTTACCTCTTGACACTGTTTTCTTGAAAGGTGGCCCTGTTTTGAATTCCTGTCTGATGATCTACCCTGGGATATGACTGGAAGGGAGGAGTCATTTACAGTCCCACAGGCCTTGGGAATATGAAGAGCCAAGCAGCTCTAGGTTTAAAGTTGTTTTTCTGGAAGATGGTTTTAAGGAAGCAGCACTGCTTTCTGTCCCACTCTGGTCCTCAGGCCTACTCTGATCCTCAGGCATTGAATCTCATGAAAAACTCTGTTCATGGATTCTCATCTAGAGTGGAATGTGCCGAGGCTCAAGTATCACTTCTCCTTCCCCCTTACCCAGGGTCCCCAGGACACGTCCCAGTTTGTGGACACCACGCTGCAGAGGGTGCTGTCATCTGTAGGTTGGGTGACCCTAAGGATGGAGGCTGGAGGTAGGAACCCCAGCCTAGGGGACATAGAGTGGCCAGGGAAACTTGCAAACCTGTTCCAGCCCGGAAGCTCCACCAATACTTGGGTGATGTTGGCTTAGTTCTCTACTGGAAATTCTGCCAGCATCTGGATATTGGGTGCTCATGTAGAGCAAAAGAGACACCCCAGATCCACTGTAAAGTCACATTTCCTGGCACATGCTTCCAGCTCTGTCTCCACTGAGGGCCTCCAGTCATGGGACCAAAACCAGCTCAGGCTCCAGGGATGTGACACCATCTGGTCACCATCTCCTAAGTGCAGTAGAGTCGGCCTTTCTGATCCCTTTTATATACTTTACTTCCCAAATTTGAATTGGCGTACGTAGTTGAATGACAAGGTTGTGGGTGTTTTATTTTATTTCGGATTGACAGCAACTTGATTCACTTGCACGTAGATGTGTATATCTTCTCCTCTAGGTTCTTTTCCGATATAGGATGTTACAGTGTTGAATAGGATTCCTGTTTACCCAGTGGTTTCTGGTGGACTAGCCTCCCTACATTAGATTGAATCAACTCATTATTCCATGTCCCACAGTTTGTTTGTTTGTTCTTTCTTTCTGGGGACCATTGATTCTTTTCTGAGTCTGTGAGACTGTTTATTTTTGATAAAGAAGTTCATCTGTATCCATTTCTAGATCCTAGCTACAAGTGATATCTTATGTTAATATCCATCCCTATTTCCCTCACCTCACTTTCTATGATCATCTGAGGCCACCTATGGCATTATTTCCTGCTTGCTATGGCTGAGTGACTGTTCTTCGTCTATATAACCCATCTTCTTTGTTCCTTGTGGACATCTTTGTTTGCAATTTTTTCTCCCATTCTGAGGACTGTCTTTCTCTTTCATGTAGGGTTCCTTGATGTGCAAACACTTTTAAGGTTAATTCAGTCCTGCTTTCTCAGTTTTGGCTCATTTTGCATTATTCTGGGTACACTTGGTGGAACTGATGTTAGAGCATGCCCCCCCCCACAAATATGGTCCTCAAAATTGCATAGTATCTGTCTGACATTTAGGTCTTTATCTTCTTTGAAGTTTATATTTGTGTATAGTTTGAGGGATATTCAAATTTGATTCTCATTTTCATTATTGATGCATGTCCATGCTGTCATCTATAATGGCTTTCAGATATTTTCATTTACAGCAATGGAGGTGAAGGGTTTCCTTTTTCTCATGGAATCTGGCAAATTTAACCTTTGTACAGTGCTTGACAATCACCATTCTGATTGGCATGAGGTAATGCTGAACACCTTTCCCTTATATTTAGCAATTTTGACATCTTTTCATGTGATATTTTCTAAGTGTGAGTTAAAGGTACATGCGGAAATTGGCTTTGTGATGGTCGACCCAGTTATGAAGTCTTTTTGGGTGACCACGTTTTGGAGACTCCAGGAAATCAGTTTTTTACTTAGAAACCCTTGAGCCTTGTGAATATTAAAGGCCCATCAACATAACTTTCTGTTGATTGGTGGGGCTGTGGCCCTCCCTGTTGTTTTACCAGAGACAAAACTATAGTGGAGGTAATGAAGAGAATGGCAACCTCCTTCAAAAGGTCCTGTGCATGCACTACGTCATGCAGTGCCCCCCACCCTGCATCAGGCCACCACCCACCCACACCTCTGCTGGAAACCCTTGGACACTCACAGGCAAGTCTGGGTCAGTCTCTTCTGGGGGTCACTGCTCCTTTTCTTCTGGGTCCTGGCACTCACAAGGTTTTGTTTGTGCCCTCCAAGAGTCTGTTTCCCGAGTCCTGTGGAAGTTTTATAATCAAATCCCACTGGCCTCCAAAGTATAATTCCCTGGGGGTTCTCACTCCCTTTAATTGATCTCCAAGTTGGGAAATCTGTTGTGGGTCTGAGAACTTTCTTAATAGTGTGATAGTTTCTTTGGTATAATTGCTCTGCAGATTGTGGGTCATCTGCTCAGTGTCTCCATGGTAGGGTTAACGAAAAACTCCTCCAAGAGGGCTCATGCCATACCCAGGACTGCTGCACCCAGAGCCCCTGCCCTTGTGGCAGGCACTGCTGACCTGTGCCTCTACAGGAAATGCTCAGACACTCAAAGGCAGGTCTGGTCAATCTCTGTGGGGCCTCCTGGTGTGCACAAGGTTTTGTTTGAGCCATCCAAGCTCAGTGTTGCGGTTGAGGTGGTTTGCTCAGTGGTGGGTATGTGGTTTGCTTCTAAACACGATTTTGCCCCTCCTACCATCTTGTTGGAGTTTCTCCTTTACCTTTGGATGTGGGGTATGTTGTGTTTTTTTTTTTCTTTTAGGGTGGGATCTAATATTCTCCTGTGGATAGTTGTTCAGCAGATAGTTGTTCAGCAGAGAGTTGTAATTTGGAGTTCTCACAGGAGAAGATGAGCACACATCCTTCTACTGAGCATGGCCCTTCCCATCAGAATAAGACCCAGTTTTACCCACAGACAGTCTCTCCATTTAAGAAGTTTCTATAAGCCTTTTAACCTTGTCAGTGAGAGAGCAGACAAAATAAAAAAAAAAAAAAAAAACACAAACAACTAATCAAACTGATCAATGCTGAAGAAGCTGAAGCTGATGCATTCTATGAGGACCTGCTGGAAAAGGGAATGACAGACCACTTCAGTATTCTTGCTTTGAGAACCCCATGGACAGTATGAAAGGCAAAATGGTAGGATACTGAAAGAGGAACTCCCCAGGTCAGTAGGTGCCCAATATGCTACTGGAGATCAGTGGAGAAAAAAACACCAGAAAAAATGAAGGGATGAAGCCAAAGAAAAACAATACCCAGATGTGGATGTGACTGAAGATAGAAGCAAGGTCTAATGCTGTAATGAGCAATATTGCATAGGAACCTGGAATGTCAGGTGCATGAATCAAGGCAAATTGCAAGAGGTCAAACAGGAGATGGCAAGACTGAACGTCGACATTCTAGGAATCAGTAAACTAAAATGGACTGGAATGGATGAATTTAACTCAGATGATCATTATATCTACTACTGTGGGCAGGAATCCCTTAGAAGAATTGGAATAGCCATCATGGTAAAAAAAAAAAAAAGTCTGAAATGCAGTACTTGGAAACAATCTCAAAAATGACAAAATAATCTCTGTTCATTTCCAAGGCAAATCATTCAATATCACGGTAATCCAGGCCTATGCCCCAAACAGTAACACTGAGGAAGCTGAAGTTGAATGGTTCTATCAAGATCTACAAGACCTTTTAATTTTTTCATATTTTTATATATGTCTTTTTCTCATTTTTAATGAGTACATACTTGTGGAAAAACATGCTGATTATAAAGCAGTGTACAAAGGCTAACTCTTTCTTATTTTCTCACAGTTCTCCCTTCCCATTGCTCCAGGAAACTATCCTGAGCAGAACAGATGTGTATTTGAGATCTGTCTCTTTATGTCTCTCTCAGTTTTCACCAAGAGTGGGATCATATTGCCCAATTTTACAACTTTTTTTGCTTCTCTGGCATTAACAATGATCCGTGCACATTCTTCCAAATAAATCTACAAGACCTTTTAGAAGTAAAACCCAACAAAGATGTCCTTTTCATTATAGAGAACTGCAATGCAAAAGTAGGAAGTCAAGAGACACCTGGAGTAACAGGAAAATTTGCCCTTGGAATATGGAATGAAGCAGCACAAAGGCTAACAGAGTTTTTCAAAAAGAAGAATGCACAGGTCACAGCAAACATCCTCTTCCAACAACACAAGAGAAGACTCTATACATGGACATCACCAGATGGTCAACACTGAAATTAGACTGATTATATTTTTTGCAGCCAAAGATGGAGAAGCTCTATACAGTCAGCAAAAACAAGGCCAGGAGCTGACTGTGGCTCAGATCATGAACTCCATATTGCCAAAATCAGCCTTAAATTGGATAAAGTGGGTAAAAACCACTAGACCATTCAGGTATGACCTAAATCAAATCCCTTATGATTATATAGTGGAAGTGAGAAATAGATTCTAGGGATTAGATTTGATAGAAAGATCTATGGGAAGAGGTTCATGACATGGTACAGGAGACAGGGATCAAGACCATCCCCATGGAAAAGAAGTACAAAAAAAGCAGAAGGGCTATCTGAGGAGGCCTTACAATTAGCTGTATAAAGAAGAGAAGCGAAAAGCAAAAGAGAAAAGGAAAGATATAAGCATCTGAATGCAGAGTTCCAAAGAATAGCAAGAAGAGATAAGAAAGCCTTCCTCAGTAATCAGTGCAAAGAAATAGAGGGAAAGAACAGAATGGGAAAGACTAGAGATCTCTTCAAGAAAATGAGATATACCAAGGAAACATTTCATGCAAAGATGGGCTCGAATAAAGGACAAATCATACGGACCTAACAGAAGCAGATGATATTTACAAGTGGCAAGAATTCACAGAAGAACGGTACAAAAAAGAGCTTCACGACCCAGATGATCATGATGGTGTGATCACTCACCAAGAGCCAGACATCCTAGAATGTGAAGTCAAGAGGGCCTTAGGAAGCATCACTATGAACAAAGCTAGTGGAGGTGATGGAATTCCAGTTGAACTATTTCAAATCCTGAAAGATGATTCTGTGAAAGTGATGTACTCAATATGGCAGCGAATTTGGAAACCTCAGCAGTGTTCACAAGACTGGAAAAGGTCACTTTTCATTCCAATCCCAAAGAAAGGTAATGCCAAAGAATGCTCAAACTACCACACAATCGCACTCATCTCACACACTAGTAAAATGATGCTCAAAATTCTCCAAGCCAGGCTTCAGCAGTACATGAACTGTGAACTTCCTAATATTGAAGCTGGTTATAGAAAAGGCAGAGGAACCAGAGATCAAATTGCCAACATATCCTGTATCACCGAAAAAGCAAGAGAGTTCCAGAAAAGCATCTTTTTCTGCTTTATTGACTATGCCAAAGCCTTTGACTGTGTGTATCACAATGAACTGTGGAAATTTCTGAAAGAGAATGCCAGACCACCTGACCTACCTCTTGAGAAGCAACAGTTTCTCAGGTCAGGAATAAACAGTTAGAACTGGACATGGAACAACAGACTGGTTCCAAATAGGGAAGAGATTACGTCAAGGCTGCATATTGTCAACCTGATTATTTAACTTATATGCAGAGTACATCATGAGAAATGCTGGGCTGGAAGAAGCACAAGCTGGAATCAAGATTGCTGGAAAAAATATCAGTAACCTCAGATATACACATGACACCATCCTTATGGCAGAAGGTGAAGAGGAACTAAAGAGACTGTTGATGAAACTGAAAGAGGAGAGTGAAAAACTTGGCTTAAAGCTCAACATTCATAAAACAAAGATCATTGCATCTGCTCTGTTCACTTCATGTGAAATAGATGGATAAACAGTGGAAAGAGTATCAGGTTTTATTTCTGGGGCTCCAAAATCAATGCAGATGGTAGCCATGAAATTAAAAGACACTTACTCCTTGGAAGAAAAGTTATGATCAACCTAGCTAGTATATTGAAAAGCAGAGATATTACTTTGCCAACAAAGATCTGTCTAGTAAAGACTATTGAGTTTTTCATTGGTCATGTATGGATGTGAGAGTTGGACTGTGAAGAAAGCTGAGCACTGAAGAATTGATGCTTTCGAACTGTGGTGTAGGAGAAGACTCTTGCAAATCCCTTGGACTGCAAGGAGATCCAACCAGTCCATCCTAAAGGAGATCAGTGCTGGGTGTTCATTGTATGGACAGATGCTGAAGCTGAAACTTCAATACTTTGGTCACCTCTTGCAAAGAGTTGATTCACTGGAAAAGACCCTGATGCTGGGAGGGACTGGGGGCAGGAGGAGAAGGGGATGACTGAATAGATTCTGGATGGCATCATCCATGCGATGCACATGAGTCTGAGTGAATTCTGGAAGTTGGTAATGGAAAGGGAGGCCTGGTGTGCTGTAATTCATGGGGTCACAAATAGTTGGACATGACTGAGCAACTGAACTGAACTGAACTGAACTGAACTGAACTGACCTGATGAATACCTACAAGACCTTCTCGAATTAACACCCCCCAAAGTTGTCATTTTCTTTATAGGGGACTTAATGAAAAAGCAGGAAGTCAAGAAATACCTGGAGTAACAGGCAAATTTGTCCTTGGAGTACACGATGAAGCAGGGCAAAGGCTAACAGAGTTTTGCCACGAGAACACACTGGTACACTGGTCATATCATAGACCCTCTTCTCACAACATAAGAGAAGACTCTACACATAGACACCACCAGGTTGTCAGTAGCAAAATTAGATTAATTATATTTGGGGGGGGGCAAAGATGGAGAAGCCCTACACAGTCAGCAAAAGAATACTGGGAGCTGACTGTGGCTCAGAGCATGAAGTCTTTATTGTAAAATTCAGACTTCAGTTGAATAAAGTATGGAAACCACTGGACCATTCAGGTATGACCACATCAAATCACATTATTATTCAATTCATTTCAGTTGCTCAGCTGTGTCAGGCTCTTTGTGACCCCATGAATCACAGCACATCAGGTCTCCCTGTCCATCACCAACCCCCAGAGTTCACTCAGATTAATGTCCATCGAGTCAATGATGCCGTCCAGCCATCCCATCCTCTGTTGTCCTCTTCACCTCCTGTCCCCAATCCATTTGATGGTGGCATCAAAGTCTTTTCCAGTGAGTCAGTTCTTTGAGGTGAACAAAGTACTGCAGTTTCGGCTTTGGCATCATTCCTTCCAAATAAATCCCAGGGCTGATCTTCAGAATGGATTGGTTGGACCTCCTTACAGCCCAAGGGAATCTCAAGAGGCTTCTCCAACACCACAGTTCAAAAGCATCAATTCTTTGGTGCTCAGCATTCTTTACACTCCAACTGTCACATCTAAACATGACCACAGGAAAAACCATAGTCTTGACTAGACGGACCTTAGTTGGTAAAGCAATGTCTCTGCTTTTCAATATGCTATCTAGGTTAGTCATAACTTTTCTTCCAAGGAGTAAGCGTCTTTTAATTTCATGGCTGCAGTCACCATTTGCAGTGATTCCGGAGCCCAAAGAAAATAAAGTCTGACACTGTTTCCACTGTTTCCCCATCTATTCCCCATGAAGTGATGGGACCGGATGCCATGATCTTCGTTTTCTGAATGTTGAGCTTTAACCCAACTTGTTCACTCTCCTCTTTCACTTTCATCAGGAGGCTTTTTAGCTCCTCTTCACTTTCTGCCATAAGGTGGTGTCATCTGCATATCTTAGGTTATTGATATTTCTTTTAGCAGTCTTGATTCCAGCTTCTGTTTCTTCCAGTCCAGCATTTCTCATGATGTACTCTGCATAGAAGTTAAATAAGCAGAGTGACAATATACAGGCTTGATGTACTCCTTTTCCTATTTGGAACCAGTCTGTTGTTCAATGTCCAGTTCTAACTGCTGCTTCCTGACCTGCATACAGACTTCTCAAGAGGCAGGTCAGGTTGTCTGGTATTCCCATCTCTCTCAGAATTTTCCACAGATTACCCAGTGGAAGTGACAAATAGACTGAAGGGATTAGATCTTATAGACAAAGCTCCTGAAGAACTGTGGACAGAGGTTTGTGACATTTTATGGGAGGCAGGGATCAAGAATATCCCTAAGAAAAGAAAATGAAAGAAAGCAAAATGGCTGTCTGAGGCCTTAAAAATAAATGAGAAATGAAGAGAAAGTAAAGACAAAGAAGAAAAGAAAATGTATAACCATTTGAAATTAGAGTTCCAAGGAATAGCATGAAGAGAAAAGATTCCTCAGTGATCAATGCAAAACAATCGAGGAAAACAATGGAATGGGAAAGATCCAAGGTCTCTTCAAGAAAATTAGAGATACCAAGGGAGTATTTCATGCAAAGATGGACAGAATAAAGGGCAGAAGTGGTATGGACCTAACAGAAGCAGAAAATATTAAAAAAAAAAAAGTGGCAAGAATGCACAGAACCATACATTAAAAGATCTTCATCATGTACATAACCATGATGGTGTGATCATGGAGGATGAGAAAAGATGTGAAAATGTGAAAGGGGTAGTAATCAGAGAACTTCCTAAGAGCAAGTGCTAAGATGCAGAGGAGAGAGGACGATGGATGAGGCAATGCAGATAGGTTGTGAGGAAATGTGGACAGAAGGAATGACACTAATGGAAAACAAATTCAGAAAATGGGCTCTTTAGGGTCTGTGCACTGTCTGGCATGGCTGGAGGTGGGGTGTTCTGTGTGCTGACCTGGTATGGATGGAGCTGGAGTTGTGTGAGTGGTGTCCTTGCATGAATGGAGCAGGGGTGGTGAGCAGATCAGTCATCATGAATGGTGTGTGTGCTGACCTAACATGGATGGAGCTGGGGTGGTTGTGTGCTGACTCGGCATGAATGGAGGTATAGTGGTTGAGTGGTGTCCTTGCGTGGATGGAGCAGGAGTGGTCTGTGTGCTGACCTGGCATAGAATGGGCCGGGGTGTTCTGTGTATTGACTGGCATGGATGGAGGTTGGGTGTTGTGCACTTACCTGGCGTGGATGGAGCTAGGGTTTCTGAGTGGTGTCCTTGCTTGGATGGAGCAGGGGTGGTCTGTGTGCTGACCTGGCACGGATGGAGCTGGGGTGATCTGTGTACTGACCTTGATGAATGGACATGGGATGGTCTGTGTGCTGACCTGCCAAGGATGGAGGTGGGGTGGTTTGAGCACTGACCTGGCATGGATGGAGCTGGGGTGGTCTCAGTTGTGTCTTTGCATGGATGGAGGTGGGGTGTTCTGTGAACTATCCTGATGTGGCTAGAGGTGGCATGGGCTGTGTGTTGATCTTTCTGGATGAACGTGGGGTGGTCTGTGTGTTGACCTGGCATGAAGGGAGATGGAGTGATCTGAGTGGTGTCCTTGCATGGATGAAGGTGGGGAGGTCTGTGTGGTAACCTGGCATGGATGGTGCTGGGGTGGCCTGTGTGGTGACCTGGCATGGGTGGAGGTCGGGTAGTCTGTGTGCTCACTTGGCATGGACAGAGCTAGGGTGGGACCAATTGTTGTGTTCCTAAGTGACAGAATTGAGCTATGCTTGGCTGGTAGGTGGGTGAACAAGTTAATGGTCAGTCAGGGAGGTGGCATATACTTTCTGGAGAGAGTAAACACCTTGATAAGAACTCTAGGATCCCTGAAGAGACTAACGTCTAGGGCTCTCGAAGCTGAGATATGGGTCTGGAGTTCTCAATGAGAAGAAAAGTACAAACTTTTGTCCCCCCTCTGCATTCCTTAGTCTTGTACACATAATTTTTTTTTCCCCTTTAAGCCTGGAACTGGTGATTCACAACAAACTCTCAGTTTAAACTCTGTACTGGGGATACTATAACAAAGTATCCTGAGCACAGTTTCTTCTTCCTGAAAACCTTCTGGCTAATCCTGTTATCTTAAAATGTAAATTATGGGAATGTGACTAGTAAAATCTTAACAGCCTTGAAACATTAAATTAAAACAGTTGATAACTCACTTGCTAACCCTAGCAAGGAGAGCATTGTCCATTGCCCTTCTGATGTCTATGTCAGAAGCTTTCACTGTCCATTTTCCTACTTTAATAAAACTCTGCTACACAAAATCTCTTGAGTGATTAGCCTGTTCCCTGGTCCCAAAGCTAAATCTTCCTCAGAGATCATGAATCCAACATTGTTCACCATACACTATCAGGGGTGGGTTTGACTTTTCTGCTTGACCCCTTGCCATTTGTAAATGAGAGATCAGCATTGTGTGTGTGAAGTGATATTAATTAGCAATGGGTCACTCTGACTCTCATTTTCTTAAACTAAGAACATCAAAACTATTTTTGCAGTGAATTGCACTAACTTTAGGAAGTTCCATGCCTTGGCTCCAAGTTTTGCTCCTTGTTCATGGAAGTTTAGTGGGTCTGACTGGCAAGCCCTTGGGAAAGCCTGTGGAGTTCAGTGCTGACACTGCGTTAGTGCCATGTATTGGTCCACTAATTTACTCTAATGTGCACTTTGCAAAGCCATTATGAGATGTCCTCTTGAGATTTCTTATTCTCCTAGTTGTTGATGAGGGTAGCTTGGAATAGATCTAGAAATCAGTGAGTGGAATGTACTCTATACCTGTCCTTTTTATTTTTTTAACAGTTTTATTTCATTTTTACTTGTGAGATAGAGACACACACACACACACTGAGAGAGACACACATAAACACTGAGAGACACACACAGTGAGAGAGATGCACACCCACACACCTAGTTACACACCCTGAAAGTGAGATACACACATGCTGAGAGACATATACCCCCATATTGAGAGAGAGACACACACACATTGAGAGAGACAGCCACATGCATAACCTGAGAGAGATGCACTCACTGACAGAGATTCACACACACTTAGAAACACACAACACACTGAGACACACACACACACAGACACACACACTCTGAGACACACACATAGACTAATGCATGCACGCACACTGAGAGATTCTCATATACACTGAGAGAGACACATACATACAATGAGAGACACACAAAATTGGAGGCAACAACACAAACACAGAGAGAGACACACATTGAATTGGATGGAAACACTAAGAGGGAGACACACACAAGAGACACACACATACTGAGAGAGAGATGCAGGCACACACACTGACAGTGAGACACACACCCTGAGAGAGACACATACTTAGACAGACGCAGACACATACAGTGAAAGAAACACACACTGAGAGACAGAACCACAAACATTGAAAGACACACACACTGAGAGAAACATGAATACAGGGAGAAACACAGATTGAGTAAAAACACATGGGGACAAACACTCACTAAGGTAGAAACCTACACCCTGAGAGAATCACACACACAAACACACAGTGAGCAACATACAGAGAAACACATACCGAGAGTGCAACACATACTGTGACAGAGATACACACATAAACACTGAGAGACACACACACTGAGAAAGATGCACATATACACTGACAGAGAGACAAACACTGAGACGTACACACAAACTGAAGGATACACACATACTGAGAGAGACACACACACGCTGACATAGACAGTCAAACACTGAGAGACACACTCATTGAGAGAAACACACATACACTGAGAAAGAAACAAAGAAACATACACTCTGATAGAACCACAGACACATACTGAGAGACACACAGTGAAACACGTACTGAAAGAGTGACGTACACACACTAACAGAGACACACTCAGACACTGAGATAGAGACATGATAGAGAGAGAAAAACACACACACTGAGACATACACACATACAGAGAGAGATGCACATGCACACACTGAAAGATAACACACACACTGAATTAGAAACACATACTGAGACACACACAGTAGGAGACTGCAAAAACACACAGAGGGTGACACACACACACTGAGAGAGAGAAACAAACACAATTAGAAACACAAAGCATTGAAAGGGACACACACAATGAGAAAGACATAAACACACTCTCTCTCACACACACACACAGACACAAATACAGAGAGAGAGACACACACACACTGAGAGACACACAAACACACTGAGAGAGATCCATAAGGTACAGAGAGATACACCCTGCGAGAGTGAAACACACACATACACTGAGAGAGACACACAAACACTGCAAGACACCCATAGACACACACACACACACACACACACACACACACAGATACACAGAGACAAACACATTGAGAGAGACATAAACAGACTTAGAGAGACACCACACTGAGAAAGAATCCCGCATTGAGAGAGAAACACACACACTGAGAGACACATACACTGGGAGAGAAATATACACTCTGAGAGAATCACATAAGCACACTGAGAGACATAAACAGAGAAACACATTACGAGAGTGTGACAAACACACATAGAGACTGACACACACAATGAGAGGCACATACCTACAGATTACACACACACACACACTGAGTGAGGGACACACCACTCTGAGAAAGTTACAGACACACAGTGAGAGAGAGACATACTGAGAGATACACAGATTCAGAGAGAGAGACACACACACTGAGAGAAATACAAACACACTGAGAGACACACACACAAGATACAGAGAGTCACATACTCTGAGAGAGTCATACACAAACACATACATACACTGAGAGACATCCACATAAACACACACAGTGACACACATTAAGAGAGACACACACAACTGAGAGGCACACATAGAGATGTACACACTAAAGAGAGAGACACAACAGATATTGAAACACACACAATGAGGGAGACACACACGCACACATTGAGAGATATGCAAACACACACACAGTAAGAGTGCAACACAGAACAAGATACACAAACACACACATTGAGAGTGAGACACACATACTGAGAGAGATACACAAACACTGAGAGAGATACACAAACAGTGAGAAAGTAACAGACACACTGAGGGAAACACACACACAGTGATAGACACACAAACACAGGCACACATACTCAGAGACACAAGGTACAGAGATAGACTAACACAGACTGAGAGAGACACACACAAACTGAGATACACTGACACACTGAGAGGGATACACTCATTGAGACAGAGATGCACACACACTGAGGAGACACACACTGAAAGAGATGCAAACAGAATGAGAGAGACACACAGAGAAATACAAACTGAGAGACACACACAAACTGTGAAAAAGACACACAACACACTGAAAGTGAGATACACAGACACACACAGACATACATGCAGAGACACACACATAGAGAGAGACACACACAGTGAGATACAGTAACACACACAGTGAGACAGTAACACACTGAAACATACACACACTGAGAGAGATGCACACAGATACACTGAGAGAGACACACATAAGCACTGAGAAATACACACACACTGAGACACACAAACACACACACACTGAGAGACACATGAAAACACTGAGAGAGACACTCAGAGTCACACACTGAAATAGACACACACACATACTGAGAGATATACAGATACAGAGAGAGAAACACACAGATGAGTGAGACACATATATAAAAAGAGACACACAAACTGAGAGGGAAACAGACACAATAAGATGAAAACACACACTGAGAGACACACTCACACTGAATTAGATGGAAACACAGAGAGACACACACAGAGACTAATGCGACAACAAAAACAATGAGAGACACACAGATATAAACACACACAGATGAGAGAGAAAGATAGACAATGAGAGAAAAACACACACACTGAGTGATACAATAGAATTGGATGGACATCTGAAAGAGAAACACACACACAAACACACTCTGAGAGAGTTGCACACACACAAACTAAGAAAGAGACAAACACACAGAGAGAGAGACACACACCCAAACTGGGAAATACATGCACACAGAGAGAGACACACACTCACATGCTGAGAGACATAAACACAAATAATGAAAGATACCCACACACGGAGAAAGATACACAAACACTGAGAGACTCACACAGAGAGACACAAAAATCACAGAGATGCACATACTGAGAGAGACACACACACAATGAGAGAGGGACACATACACACTGAGACACATACACATACACAGAGAAACACACACACACTTGAGAGAGACACACACATACTGAGAGAGAGGCACACCCACACACTGAGTGAGACACACACACTAAACTAGAAACATACACTGATAGGAACACAGTGGGTGACTGAAACTGACACATTGAGTGTGACACACACACTGAAAGAGTGGCACACACACAATTGCATAGAGAAACCAGTGACAGAGACACACACAATGAGAAACACACACACGCACAATGAGAGAGATGCACACACACTGAGAAAGATATAACACACAATGAGGTACAGACACACTCACTGAGAGACACACAGATACAGAGATCAACACACACAATGGGAGAGACATGCACATAATGAGAGGCACACAGACACACTGAGAGAGACATACACACTGAATTAAAAACATACACACTGATAGGGACACACTCAGTGGGTGACTGAAACTGACACACTGAGTGTGACACACACACACTGAAAGAGAGGGAGACAGGCAATCACAGAGAGAGCAAACAGTGACAGAGACACACATAATGAGAAAAACACACACAATGAGAGATATTTGCAGACACACACTGAGAAAGATACAAAACACAATGAAATAAAGACACACTTACTGAGAGACACACAGATACAGAGAGAAACACACACACACTGAGAAACACACAAACACTGGGAGAAAGATGTGCATGTTATAGAGAGATACAACCTGAGATACTGACACTCACACAATTACACCATGATAGAGATACGCAACTGTGAGACACACATATACACAGACACAGAGACACACATACTGAGAGAGACACACATACTGAGAAACAACACACTAAGAGAATTACACACTGAGAGAGAAACACACACACACTGAGACACACACATACAGAGAGAGTCCCACATGCAATGAGAGAGAAACAAACAAAGACTGAGAGACACACATATTGAGAGAGACAGACACACTGAATTAGACACACATAACCTGTAGAGACACACACAGAGGGAGACTGTAACTGAAACACTGACAGTCACACACACACAGTGAGATAGAGGCACACACACAGAGACACACAAAACACTGAGAGAAACACATACTATGAAAAATATATACACAATGAAAGAGAGGCATACACACACACTAAGAAAATTAAAGACAAAATGAGATACCCACACACACTGAGAGACACAGATACAGAGAGACACACATACTGAGAGACACACAAACACACCAAGGGAGGGACCCACAAGATACAAAGGGATACACACACTGAGATGGTGACAGACACACACATACACTGAGAGAGACACACATATTGTGAGACACCTACATACACACACAGACACACAGAAACATGCACATTGAGAGAGACACACATTGAGAAAGACACACAGATATACTGTGAGAAACACACAAACAGAGAAACACACACACTAATAGACACATACACAAACACATTGAGAGAGGGACACACACAGAGACACACATTTAGAGAGAGACACACACACTGAGATCTAGACACACACCCATTGAGAGACCCATACACACACTGAGAAAGACTCACACTGAGGTAGAGATACACAGTGAGAGATAGAAACAGACACACTGGTAGTGACACGCATACTGAGAGAGAGGCACATATGCACACTGAGACAGAGATACAGATAAACACCAAAATGGACAAACACACACAATGAGAAAGATAAAGACACACAGTGAGAGAGACACAAACTGAGAAACACACAGATACAGAGAGAGACGCACATTGTGAGATACACAAACACAAAGAGAGACACACAAGATAGAGATACACACACTGAAAGAGACCCAAACACAGACAAACAATATGAGAGTGCAACAAAGAGAGAGACACACACACTGAGGGTGAGAAACACAAATTGAGAGATAAAACACACAGTGAGAGATATATATACACAGTGGGAAAAAACAGACACACTGAGAGAAACACACATGCGCTGAGAGACACAGAAACATAGGCACACACACAGAGAGACACAAAGTACAGGATAGACTCATACACACTGAGAGACACACATACACTGAGATACTCAGACACATTGAGAGAAATACACACATTGAGAGAGAGACCCACACACACTGAAGAGACACACACTGAGAGAGACATAAGCACACTGAAACACACAGTGAAACACACACTGAGAGAGAGACACACAAAAACTGTGAAAGAGACATATAACACACTGAGAGTGAGATACAGAGAGAGACATACATGCAATGAAAGACACACACAGAGAGACACACACAAACACTAAGAGATACACACACACTGATAGACACACACATGTGCTCAGACACACACAGACACACAGAGAGATATATACACACTGAGACACACACACACACACACACACATACTGAAAGAGACAGAAGTACATACTGAGAGAAAGACTATACAAACACATGGACACACAGACACTGGTACAGACACACGCACACAGAGACACACACAATGAGAGAGAAACATGCATAGAGCCAGGCACACAAGCACACTGAGAGGACCACACACACTGAGAGAGACACACACACACACTGAGAGTGAGTCACACACACACACACTGAGAGACCCCCACACACAGAGTGAGACAGACACACACACTGAGACTGATTCACCCACACACACTGAGAGACACACACACACAGAGTGAGACACATACAAATTGCAAGAGAGACACATAAATAGATACATACACAGTGAGAGAGACACATACTGAGATAGATACAGACACACATACTGAAAAAAAAACACACACACACTGACAGACTGAGAGACACACATGTAGTGTGTCACACTCTAAGTGATTCCATTCCATTCACTAGGTATGTCTCTGTCTCATTGTCTCATTGTGTGTTTTGTCTCTCTCTCATTATGTGTGACTCTAAGTTTGTTTGTGTGTCTCTCTCAGTGTGTGTGAATTTCTTTCAGTGTTTGTGTCTGTCCCAGTGTGTGTGTCTCTCTCTCAATGTGAATGTGTCTCTCACTCAGTGTTTGTCTCTATCTCAGGGTGTGTGTATTTCTCTTTTTGTGTTTGGGTCTCTCTCTCTTAATGTATGTGTTTGGGTCACTCTCTGTGTGCATGGCTCAGTGCTTGTGCATCATTGTCTGATTGTGTGTTTCTTATTTCACTGTGTGTGTCTTTGTGTCCCTATATTTGTGTGTCTCTCAGAGTTTGTGTGTGTGTCTCTCTCGTAGTGTCTGTGTCTCTGTGTCTCTGTGTGTGTGGTCTCTAACTCAGTGTGTATATCTTTCTCTGTCAGTATGTGTGTGTGTGCCTCCCAGTTTGTGTGTGTTTCTGTCTCAGGGTGTGCCTGTGTGTGTCTGTATATGTATGTATGTCTGTCAGTATGTGAGTGACCCTCTCTCAGTGTGTGTCTCTCTCTGTGTTCCCATCCCATTCAGTATGTTTGTCTCTCAGTGTGTGTGTGTCTCTCTCTGTATGTGTGTGTCTCTTATGGTATGTCTGTGTCTTTCTCTGTCAATATGTGTCTCCCTTTCTCTGTCAATATGTGTCTCCCTCTCCCAATGTGTAACACCCACTTTGTTTATGTGCCTCTCACTTAGTGTGTGTTTGTCTCTCTCTCAGTGTATATATCTATCTCAGAGTGTGTGTTACTCACTCTGGGTGTGCGTGTCACTCTCAGTGTATGTGTGTGTCTCTCTCTGAGTGTGTGTGATTCCATCCCATTCACTAGGTGTATCTGTGTCTCAGTGTGTATGTCTCTGTGTGTGTGTTAATTTCTGTGTGTTTCTCTCTCTCAGTATCTGTATATCTGTCTTAGTATGTGTATCTCTGTGTGTGAATTGCTGTGTATTTGTCTCTCAGTGTCTCTTTGGGCATGGTTCACTCAGTAAGTGTGTCTCTATCACCGTGTGTGTCTTGCTGTGTGTGGGTCTCTCTCTTCATAGTGTGGGTGGATGTCTCACTCTCAGTATGTGTGTCTCTCTCAGGCTGCTTGTATGTCTACTTCATTGTGTGTTTCTGTCTCTCATTTTGTATATCTCTGTGTATCTCTGTGTGTGCCTCTCACTGTTTGTGTGTGTCTCTGTACCAGTATCTGTGTGTCTGTGTGTTTGTATTGTCTCTCTCTCAGTGTGTATTTCTATCTCCCTCAGTGTATAATTCTGTCTCTCTCAGTGTGTGTGTGTGTGTTTCAATGTGTGGGTGTCTCAGGGTGTGTGTGTCTCGCAGTGTGTATGTCTCTCAGGGTGGTATCTCTATCAGTGTGTATCTCTCTCAGTGTGGTGTTTCTGTCAGTGTGTTTCTGTGTGTTTCTGAGTATATGTGTGTCTGTCTATCAATGTGTGAAGGCCCCTCTCGCCTTTACTGCATCTCTCTCACTGTGCTCTCAGTGTGTGAATCTCTCTCAGTTTGTGTTATTCTTTAGTCTAAGTGTGCATTTCTATTTCTCAGTATGTGTCTCTCAAACTCATGTCTCTTTTAATATGTGTTTGATATATCACTGTGTGTGTCTCTCTCATTGTGTGTTGTGTCTGTCTCTGTATATGTGTGTCTCTCAGTGTGTTTTTGTGTCTCTCTCAATGTGTATGAATTTTTCTCAGTGTTTGTATCATTTTTATGTGTTTCTGTGTGTTTCTCATGTGGCTGTATGTGTCTCATTCTCAGTGTTTGTGTCTGCTTGTATTTCTGCATATGTGTCTCTCTCAGTGTGTATGTGTATCAGTGTGTAGGTGACTCTCTGTGAATATGTTTGTCTCTGTGTGTTCATTGGTGTCTCTCAGTCTGTGTGTATCTCTCATTGTGTGTATGTGTGTGTGTGTGCACCTCTCATTGTGTTTGTGTATGTCATTGTGTGTTTTTCTCAGTCTGTATGTTTATCTCTCCGTGTGTGTATTCCTCAGTGTGTGTGTATTTCAGTATATGTGTCTCTCTCAGTGTGTGTATCTCTCTCACTGTGTGTATGTGTTTCTCTATGTGTGTGTGTCTCAGTGTGTATGATTATCTCTCAGTCTGTGTATGTCTCTCTCTCAATATGTGTGTCCTTGTGTGTCTCTCAGTGTGGGAGGTTGTCTCTCAGTGTGTGTGTCTCTCTCCCAATGCATGTGTCTCTCTTAGTGTGTGTGAGACTCTCTCAGTTTGTATGTCTCTGTCATAGGGTGGGTGTTAGTGTCACAGTATTGGTGTTTCTCTCTTAGTGTGAGAATTTCAGTGTGTGCATTTCTCTCTCTGAGTTTGTATGTGTCTTTCTCAGTGTGTGCTCGTCTCTCTTTTAGTTTGTGTGTCTGTCTCTCAGTGTGTGTGCCTCTATCTAAATATGTTTCTCTTTCTTCATGTATGTGTGTCTTTATTTCAATGTGTGTGTCTCTTTGTGTATGTGTTCCTATGTGTGTCTCTCTCACTGTTTGTGTCTGTTTGTATCTCAGAATGTGTGTCTCTCAGCATGTGTGTGTCTCTCAGTGTGTGTATGACTCTCTGAATGTATCCTTCTCTGAGTGTCTGTGTGGGGGTGGGTGTCTCTCAGTGTATGTGTCTCTCTCTATATATGTGTGTGTCTCAGTCTATCAGTGTGTGTGTGTGTTTCCCTCTCTTAGTGTGTTTGTTTTTCTTTCAGTCTATGTGTCTGTGTCTATCTCAGTTTGTGTATCTCTCATTGTGTATTTAGCTCTCAGTTTCAATATATTTATGTCTCTCCATGTGAGATTCTCTCTCACAGGATGTGTGTATGTGTCTCTCTCAGGGTGTATGTGTCTCTCAGTGTTTTTGTGTGTCTCTCTCAGTGTGTGTGTGCATCTCTCCCAGTGTTACTGTCTTGCATTCTGTGGGACTCTCACACAGAGTCTATGTGTGTCTCTCAGTGTGTGCATCCCTCTCAGTGTGTATGTGTGGCTCTTTGAGTGTATATGTGTCTGTCTCTTAGTGTGTGTGTTTCTTCGTGTGGTATGTGTCTCTCATTATGTGTGTCTCCCTCAGTGTGTTTCCGTATTAGTGTTTGTGTATTTTACAGTATGTGTGTGTGTCTCTGTCACAGTGTTGGTGTCTCTCTCTCAGTGTGTGAATTTTCTCAGTATGTGTGCTTGTGTCTCAGTGTGTGTGTTTCTTAGTGTTTTTATGTCTCTCTCAGTGTGTCTGTGCATCTGTCTCAGAATGTGCGTGTTTTCTCTCTCCATGTGTGTTTTTCTCATTTTGTGTTTTTTCCTCATTGTATATTTCTCTCTGTGTATGTTTTTTCTCTCACTGTGGGTGCTTGTCTCTCTCAGTATGTGTGTCTCTCTCTCACTATGTGTGTCTTTCTCTCAGGTTGAGTGTCACTCTCTCAGTGTTTCCATCTCATTTAGTGTGTGTGTGTGTCTCAGTGTCTTTGTCTCTCTCTATGTGTCTTTCATTGTTTTTGTATATATTTCTGTGTGACTCTCTCAGTGGGTATGTGTTTATCTCAGTATGTGTGTCAGTGTGTGACTTTCTCTCAGTTTGTGTCATTGTGTATCTCTCAGTATGTGTTCCTTTCTCGGTTTGTGTGGCTCTCTCAATGCTTGTGTGTCACTGTCTGATTATGTGATTCTTTTCTCATTGTCTGTATCTCTGTCTGTCTCTGTGTGTCTCAGTGTTTATGTGTCTCTCAGTGTTTGTGTGCATGTGTCTTTCTCCTAGTGTCTGTGTCTGTGTGTGTGTGGTCTCTCTCAGTGTATATATATCTGTATTTCAGTGTGTGTGTTTGTGCCTCTCAGTTTGTGTGTGTTTCTATCTCAGTGTGTGTCCATGTGTGTCTGTGTCTGTATGTATGTCTCTCAGTGTGTGAATGATCCTCTCTTATTGTGTGTGTCTCTCTCTGTGTTCCATTCTATTTAGTGTGTTTGCCTCTCAGTGTGTTTGTCTTTCTCTGTGTCAGTGTGTGTCTCTATGTCCCAGTGTGTGTGTCTCCTCTGTGAGTTTGTGTGTCTCTCTCTCAGTATGTGCCTCTGTCTCAGTGTGAGTGTGTCTCCCTCTCTCAGTCTGTGTGTGTGTTTCTCTCTCTGAGAATGTGTCACTCAGTGATCCCATCCCTTTCACTGGATATGTCTTTGACTCTGTATATGTCTCTCTGTCTCTGTGTGTTACTCTCTGTGTGTTTCTCTCTCTCTCAGCATCTCTATGCGTGTCTCTCTTGTAGTGTGTCTCTGTGTGCATTAACTTCTGTGTATTTGTCTCTCAGTTTCTCTGTGTGTGTGTCGCTCAGTGAGTATGTCTATCTCTGTGTGTGTGTGTTGCTTTGTGTGTGTGTGTGTCTCTCTCTCAATGTGTGTGGGTTTCTCACTCTCAATGTGTGTGTGTATGTCTCTCTCAGTGTGCTTGTGAGTCTCTCTCACTGTGTGTTTCTCTCTCTCATTGTGTGTGTCTCTGTGTGTTTGGGTCTCTCAGTGTTTGTGTGTGTCTCTGTCCCAATGTCTATGTGTCAGTGTGTCTTTGTGTTTGCATGGTCTCTCAGTGTGTATGTCTGTATCTCTCAGTGTGTGTGTGTGTGTGTGTGTGTGTATCCATTTGTGTTGCTGTGTGGCTATGGTTTTTCCAGTGTTCATGTATGGATATGAGACTTGGACTGTGAAGAAAGCTGAGCACCAAAGAACTGATGATTCTGAACTGTGGTGTTGGAGAAGACTCTTGAGAGTCCCTTGGTCTGCAAGGAGATCCAACCAGTCCATTCTGAAGGAGATAAGCCCTGGGATTTCATTGGAGGGAATGATACTGAAGCTGAAACTCCACTACTTTGGCCGCCTCATGTGAAGTGTTGGCCCATTGGAAAAGACTCTGATGCTGGGAGGGACTGGGGGCAGGAGGAGAAGGGGACAACCAAGGATGAGATGGCTGGATGGCATCATGGACTCGATGGATGTGAGTATGAGTGAACTCCTGTAGATGGTGATGGAAAGGGAGGCCTGGCATGCTACTTTTGACGGGGTCACAAATAGCTGGACATGACTGAGAGACTGAATTGAACTGAACTGTGTGTGTTTCTGTCTTTTGGTGTGTGTGTATTTGACTCTCTCAGTGTGTATGTCTCTCTGTGTTTTCGTCTATGTGTTTATGTCTGTGTGTGTATCTTCTGTCAGTAAAATGTGTCTCTGTCTCACTGTGCATACTACTTTTTCAGTGTGTGTGTTTGCATCTCAGTGTGTGTGTTTGCATCTCAGTATGTGTGCCTCTCATTTTGTGTGTCTCAGTGTATTTTGTGTCTCTCTTTGTATTTGGGTGTCTCTCAGTGTGTGTATCTGTGTGTGTGTGTGTGTGTGTCTGAGTATGTGGTCTCTCCCTGTCAGTGTGTGTTTCTTCTGTATGTGTCTCACTCTCAGTGTGTGTTTGTTTCTTTCCATGTGTGTGTGTCTCTCTCATTATGTGTTTCTGTGTTTGCTTCTCTCATTGTATGTGTGTCTCTCATTGTGTTTGTGTCTGTCCCTGTGTGTGTTTTTCTCAGTATGTGTGTCTCTCTGTGTTTATGTCTCTCTCATTGTGTGTTTCTTTCCCTCAAATGTGTGTCTGCATTTTTCTAAGTTTGTCTGTGAGTTTCTTTCATTGTGTATGTATCTGTGTGTGTGTGTAACTCTCTCAGAGTGTGTGTGTGTTTGTCTCAGTGTGTGTGTATCATTCTCAGTGTGTGAATCTCTCTCAGTTTGTGTCATTCTTTATCTCTCAGTGTATGTTTCTCTTTTTCAGTATGTGTGTCTCTCAGATTAATGTCTTTCTCACAATGTGTGTTTTATATATCAGAGTGTGTGTCTCTCTCATTGTGCATTGTGTCTCTCTCTGTATGTGTGTGTCTCTGTGTGTGGGTTTGTGTCTCTCTCAGCTTGTGTGAATTTCTCTCAGTGTTTATGTTTCTATTTATGTGTGTCTGTATGTCTCTCATGAGGCTCTATTTGTCTCATTCTCAGTGTTTGTGTCTACTTGTATTTCTGCATGTGTGTCTCTCTCAGTGTGTGTGTGTCTCAGTGTGTAGTTTACTCTCTCTGAATATGTCTGTCTCTGTGTGTTGACTGGAACTTCTCAGTCTGTGTATGTCCTTCATTGTGTGCATGTGTGCCTCTCATTGTCTTGTGTGTATCTCATTGTATGTTTTCCTCTCAGTATGTATGTTTATGTCTCAGTGTATGTGTGTATCTCGGTTTATGTGTCTCTCTCAGTGTGTGTCTCTCTCACTGTATGTATGTGTTTCTCTATGTGTGTGTGTGCCTCAGTCTGTGTGTGTCTTTCAGTGTGTATATTTATCTCTCAGTCTGTTTATGTCTTTCTCTTAATGTGTGTGTCCTTGTGTGTCTCTCTGTGTGGGGTGTTGTCTTTCAGTGTCTGTCTATCTCAGTGCGTATTTGACTATCTCATAGTGTGTTTGTCTCTCTCACTGTGTTCGTTTCTCTCTCTTAGTGTGTGAATTTCTGTGTGTGTGTGTGTGTGTGTGTGTGTTTCTCCATCTGAGTTTGTATGTGTCTTTTTCAGTGTGTTTTTCTCTTTCTCAGTGTGTGTTTGTCTCTCTTTCAGTTTTTGTGTTTCTCTCTCATTGTGCCTCTCTCTCAACGTGTGTTTCTCTCTCTTCATCTGTGTGTCTCTTTGTGTGTGTGTGTCTGTGTGTGTGTGTGTCTCTATACATGTCTTTCTTAGTGTTTGTGTCTGTTTGTATCTCAGACTGTGTGTCTTACCCAGTGTGTGTCTTGCTCAGTGTGTGTGTGACTCTCTCTGAATGTGTCTCTCTCTGCATGTCTGTGTGTGTGGGTGTGTGGGAGTCTCTCAGTGTGTGTGTGTCTCTCTCTCTACTGTGTCTCAGTCTGTCAGTGTGTGCATCTGCCTCTCTTAGTGTGTTTGTCATTCTGGCAATCTGTATGTCTGTGTCTATCTCAGTGTATGTCTCTCTCACTGTGTATACATCTCTTGCTTTATGTATCTCTCTTTCAATATGTGTATGTCTGTGTGTGTGTGTGTGTGTGTGTGTTTCTTTCTTTCAGGATGTGTGTATGTGTCTCTCTCAGCATGTGTGTGTTTCTCAATGTTTCTGTGCATCACTCTCAGTGTGTCTATGCATTCTCTCTGTGTGTGACTCGCTCAGTGTGGGTTTTATTGTCTTTCATTCTGTGGGACTCTCTCTTAGTTTGTGTATTTGTCTCAGTTTGTGCACCACTCTCAGTGTGTGTGGCTCTTTGTATGTATGTTTGTGGGTTTCTATCTCTCTCAGTGTGTGTATGTCTCTTAGTGTATATTTCTGTCAGTGTCTGTGTCAATGTCATTTTATAAATATCAATGTGTGTCTTTCTCACAGTGTGCATGCATTCTTAGTGTGTGTGCATCTTCCTATACATGTGTGTCTCTCAGGGTGTGCTTATGTCTCTCTCTCAGTGTATAGATTTCTCTCTCAGTGTGTAAGCACTTCTCTCTCAATATGTGTCTGTGTGTGTATCTATCAGTGTGTGTGTGTCTTTCTCAGTGTTTCTGTCTCTTTCTGTGTGTGTTTCTCTCTCTCAGTGTTTTCATTGCACTTCTCAGTGTATCTATGTGTGTCTTAATTTCTTTTCTTTCTTTCTCAGTGTATGTGTTGTGTCTCTCAGTGTGTGTGTCTCTCAATATGTGTGAGTGTCTTTCATCATGTGTGGTTCTCTTTGTGTATATGTTTATCTCTCAGTGTGTGCATTTATCTCTCAGTGTGTGTGTGTGTCTCAGTGTGTGTTTCTCTCTCTATCAGTGTGTGTATCTGTCACATTGTTGGTGTCTCTTTCTCAGTGTGTTAATTTCTCTCAGTATGTGTGTTTGTGTCTCTAAGAGTGTGTTTTTCTCAGTGTTTTTGTCTCTCTCAGTGTCTCTGTGCATGTCTCAATATGTATGTGTGTGTTTTCTCTCTACTTTTGTGTTTTGCTCATTGTGTGTATGTCTCATTGTGTATATTTCTCTCTGTGTATGTTTATCTCTCAGTATGGGTGCTTCTCTCTCTTAGCATATGTGTGTGTCTCTCTCACTGTCTGTGTGTGTCTTTCTCACTGTCAGGTTTTGTCTCTCAGGGTGAGTGTCACCCTTTCAGTGTTTCCATCCCATTTAGTGTGAGTGTGTTTCTCAGTATCTCTGAGTCATTCTCTGTATATTTGTCTTTCATTTTTTTTGTATCTCTGTGTGTGTCACTTTCTCAGTGTGGGTGTGTTTGTCTCAGTGTATATATCTCACTCTCAGTGTGTGAATCTCTCTCAGTTTGTGTACTTGTGTATCTCTCAGTGTGTGTTCCTCTCTCTCAGTGTGCCTGTCTCTCTCACATTGTGTGTTTGTGCATCTCAGTTTGTGTGGCTCTCTCTGTATGTGTGTATCTGTGTGTGTGTGTGTGTGTGTGTGTCTCTCTCACTGTATGGGTCTTTCTCTCAGAGTGTGCCACTTTCTCAGTGATTTCATCTCATTCAGTGTGTGTTTGTTTCTCTTAGTGTGTTCGTGTCTCTCTCTCTGCATATATGTCTCTGATTGTGTGTCTGTGTCTCTCTTTCAATATGGTTCTCCATCTCCCAGTATGTGTGGCTCCTTCTCCGAGTTTGTGGGTCTCTCTGTCAGTGTGTCTCTTTGTCTCAGTGTGTGTGTCTCTGTCTCAGTGTGTGTCTCTGTGTATGTGGGTCACTCTCTCTCAGTGTGTGTGTGTCACTCTCTGTATGTGTGGCTCTCTCTGTGTTTGTGTGTCTCTCAGTGTTTGTGTGTGTGTGTATCTCTCTCCTAATGTCTGTGTCTGTGTGTCTCTCTGTGTGTCTCTCTGTGGTCTCCCTCTCAGTATGTATGTCTGTCTTTTCAGTGTGTATGTCTCTCAGTCAGTATTTCAATCCCCCTCAGTGTGTGTGTCTCTCTCTTCATGTGTGTGTGTGTCTCTCTCTGCCTGTGTGTGTCTCTCATTGTGTGTGGGTATCCTCCCATTACTGTGTGTTTGTCTTTGTCTCAGTTGTGTGTTTCTCCTTGTATGTGCCTCATTATATATATTGACACAATACTTGCAGAAAGGTTTTCATAACAACAGTAATGATAAGAGATGAAATCTGGAAACAATCAGTTCAGTAACTCATTAAGGGATGCATCTGTTCAGTTCAATTCAGTCATGTCTGACTCTTTGCGACCCCATGAATCACAGCACGCCAGGTCTCCGTGTTCATCACCAACTTCCAGAGTTTACTCAAATTCATGTCCATCGATCTGTGATGATATCCAGCCATCTCATCCTGTTGTCCCCTTTTCTTCCTGCCCTAAATCCCTCCCATCATCAGAGTCTTTTCCAGTGAGTCAACTCTTTGCATGAGGGGGCCAAAGCACTGATGTTTCAGCTTTAACATCATTCCTTCCAATGAACACCCAGGGCTGATCTCCTTTAGAATGGACTGGTTGGATCTCCTTGCAGTCCAGGGGACTATCAAGAGTCTTCTCCAACACCACAGTTCAAAAGCATCAGTGCTTCAGTGTTCAGCCTTCTTCACAGTCCAACTCTCACATCCATACATAGCAATCGGAAAAATGATAGCCTTGGCTAGATGGACCTTTGTTGGCAAAGTAATGTCTCTGCTTTTCAATAAGCTATCTCGGTTGGTCATAACTTTCCTTCCAAGAAATAAGTGTCTTTAAATTCATGGTGGCAATCAACATCTGCAGTGATTTTGGAGCCGCTGAAAATAAATTCTGATACTATTTTCACTCTTTACCCATTTATTTCCCATGAAGTGGTGGGACCAGATGTTATCATCTTCATTTTCTGAATGTTGAGCTTTAATTCAACTTTTTCACTCTCCACTTTTGACTTTCCACAACAGGCTTTTTAGTTCCTCTTCACTGTCTACCATAAGAGTGGTGTCATCTGCATATCTGAGTTTATTAGTATTTCTCCTGTCAATCTTGATTCCAGCTTGTGCTTCTTCCCGCCCAGCATTTCTCATGATGTACTCTGCATATATGTTAAACAAGCAGGGTGACAATATAGCCTTGATATACTCCTTTTCCGATTTGGAACCATTCTGTTGTTTCATGTCTAGTTCTAACTGTTGCCTTCATGAGTTTCTTAAGAGGAAGGTCAGGTGGTCCAGTATTCCTATCTCAAAGAATTTTCCAGTTTATTGTGATCTACATAGTCAAAGGCTTTGGCATAGTCAATAAAGCAGAAATAGATGTTTTTCTGGAACTTTCTTGCTTTTTCCATGATCCAGCGGATGTTGGTAATTTGATCTCTGATTTCTTTGTCTTTTCTAAAGCCAGCTTGCACATCTGGAAGTTCATGGTTCACATATTACTGAAGCCTGGTCTAGAGAATTTGAGCAGATGAGTGCAATTGTGCAGTAGTTTTAGCATAAAATACAGTTTATCCACAAAACAGAATCTTATTCAACCAGAAAGAATTTTATTTTATTTTTTTATAACACAGTAGGGTGATCCTAATGTTCTGGGGGAATAGGATGGAGAGACAACTTTCTCCCCCACAAATTCGTCAAAAGAACATTTGTACACTGAGCAAATTCCTCAAAACAATTTCTGAATGCTGGCAGAGGACATCAGGCACCCATAAAGGCAGCCCATTTTCTTTGAAGAAGATAGGACAAAATATAAAAGATAAAAAAAGAGACAAAAGAGGTAGGAATGGAGATTTGCCCATGGAAGGGAGTTTTAAAAGAGAAGTTCCAAACACCAGGAAACACTCCCACTGGTGGGTCTTTGGAGAGTTTTGGAATCTCAGAGGGCATCATAAATGGGAGGAAATAAATAAGTAACTAAAACTCACAGATTACATGCCTAACAACAACTCCAACTGCTTGCAGACACCACCAGAAAGCTGGGGCTGAACAGGGAGTTGTGGGCTGCATTGCTTAGGGTAAGGACTGGGCCTCAATGCCCTGGGGGCAGTATGAAGGAACTAATGTGAGATAGTAACCCAAACTGTGGGATAGGCACAGAGAGAGAGAGAGAGAGAGAGAGAGAGAGAGAGAGAGAGAGAGAAACAGAGAGAGAGAGAGAGAGAAACAGAGAGAAACAGAGAGAGAGAGAGAGAACTACCACATGAAAAGCCTCAATCTAAGGCACTGCCAGGTCTGCTACCAGAACAAAGGACTGAGCGAATGACAGGAGAGCTAGCAGGCTGTGGACCAGCTGATCCCCCGCTGGAAACAGGCAGGCGGGGGGCAGCCAGATCTTGAAAGTGTTAATCTCAGCAACAAAGAGGCATCCTCTACCAAACTGCAAGCAGGCTCCATTGCTAAGCAAGACTTCCTGGGATTCCTGATTGTTGACATCCACTGGGAGGGTCACAGCCAGATATCAGTTCCCCAGAAGAGACACACAGCACACCTCAGAAGGTGCAACCACTGCACACCCAGAAATCTGGGCAGCTGGGACAGGGAGGTGATAAGATGCACACCCCACCTAGGGGAGATTGCACTCACCAAGCAGCTGGTTGCCTGAACTGCTCAGACCTGGGAAGAGCAGCAAATACAGGCCCAGCTGTGTCTGCCTTTGTGGGGTACCTGAGAACCCAAACCTGAGTGGGTTCGATCTGGGAAGTGCACATAACCCAGGGCCTGACTCAGACAGTTCCCTGGCAGAACAACCTAGAACCTGAGAGTAAACCGGAAAAGTCCATGCACTATGAGCAAGGGCAAACCCACTGCAACCAAGACACTACAAACAATACTCACACATGCCAGTGATATTTGTTTGCAGTGTTCCTTCCTCCCCACAGAACGAATGAACAAATGAGCCTAAATAAGTGACCACCTTCACCCCCTTGTGTCAGGACAGAAATTAGACACTGAAGAGACCAGCAGGCTGCAGAAGCTGAAATAAACAGAAGGAACCACTTTGGAAGTGACGGGTGGAATAGATGAAAACCTTGCAGTTAGCACTGACTACATTGGAAGGGGCCTATAGATTTTGTGAAGTACAAGCAGGATCAAGGAACTATCTGAAACTGAACTGACCACAACAGCTCCAGAGAAATTCCTAGATATACTTTTACTATTATCATTTCTTAAATTATTTTTTTAATTTTAAGTCCTCTATTACTCCTTTTTCATTTTTATAACTGACTCTTAACTTGTAACAAAAAGACCATATTTTTAATTTTTAATTATTTTATTAGTGTATAGGAATGCAAGAGATTTCTCTCTGTTGGTTTTATATCCTGCAACTTTACTATATTCATTTATTAGCTCTAGTAATTTTCTGGTGTAGTCTATAGGGTTTTCTATGTAGAGGATTATATCTGCAAAAAGTGAGAGTTTTATTTCTTTTCCAATTTGGATTCCGTTTATTTCCTTTTCTGCTCTGATTGCTGTGGCCAAAACTTCCAGAACTAAGTTGAACAGTAATGGTGAAAGTGGGCACTCTTGTCTTGTTCCTGACTTTAGGGGAAATGCTTTCAATTTTTCACCATTGAGGATAATGTTTGCTGTGGGTTTGTCATATATAACTTTTATTATGTTGAGGTATGTTCCTTCTATTCCTGCTTTATGGAGAGTTTTTATCATAAATTGGTGTTTAATTTTGCCAAAGGCTTTCTCTGAATCTATTTAGATCATCATATGGCTTTTATTTTTCAACTTGTTAATTTGGTGTATTACGTTGATTGATTTGTGGATATTGAAGAATCCTTGCATCCCTGGGATAAAGCCCACTTGATCATGGTGTATGATCTTTTTAATATGTTGTTGGATTCTGATTGCTAGAATTTCATTAACAATTTTTGCTTCTATGTTTATCAGTGATATTGTCCTGTAGTTTTCTTTTATATGGCATCTTTGTTTGGTTTTGGTATTAGGGTGATGGTTGCCTCATAGAATCAGTTTGGCAGTTTTCCTTCCTCTGTAATTTTCTGAAAGAGTTTGAGTAGGATAGGTGTTAACTCGTTTCTAAATTTTTGGTAGATTTCATCTCTGAAGCTGTCTGTTCCTCGGCTTTCGCAGTGTCCNCCCCCCCCCCCCCCGGGATATTTCTGATTACAGTTTCAATTTCTGTGCTTGTGATGGGTCTGTTAAGATTTTCTATTTTTTCCTGGTAGATCTTTGGAAAGTTACATTTTTCTAAGTATTTGTCCACTTAGTCCAAGTTGCCCATTTTATTGGCATATAGTTGCTGATAGTAATCTCTTATGATCTTTTGTATTTGTGTGTTGTCTGTTGTGATTTTTTTATTTTCATTTCTAATTTTGTTGATTTGACTCTTCTCCCTTTGTTTCTTGATGAGTCTGGCTAATGGTTTGCCTATTTTATTTATCTCTGAAAGAACTAGCTTTTAGCTTTGTTGATTTTTGCTATGGTCTCTTTTGTTTCTTTTGCATTTATTTCTGCCCTAATTTTTAAAATTTCTTTCCTTTTACTAATCCTGGGGTTCCTCCTTTCTTCTTTTTCTAGTTGCTTTAGGTTTAGCATTAGGTTATTTATTTGACTTTTTTCTTGTTTATGGAGGTAAGCTTGTATTGCTATGAACCTTCCCATTAGCACTACTTTGAATGAGTCCCACAGGTTTTGCATTGTTGTGTTTTCATTTCCATTCATTTCTATGCATATTTTGATTTCTTTTTTGATTTTGTCTGTGATTTGTTGGTTATTCAGATGCGTGTTGTTTAGCCTCTATATGTTGGTACTTTTAATAGTTTTTTTTTTTTTCCTCCTGTAGTTGACATCTAATCTTACTGCATTCTGATCAGAAAAGAAGTTTGGAATGATTACAGTTTGTTTTTTCTTTAATTTCAGGTCAATTTAAAATAGTCTTTAGTTACTTCTTGTGATTTTGTTTTCTTTGGTGTAACAGCGGAAATGGAATCCTTTTTTGTTATTTAAACATTTATAAGCTGTGTCAGAGAAAACTAGAGACAACTCCCCTAGCTAGTGAGAGGCGTATAATTANAGGCGTATAATTATGTCCCCAGACTAGAAAGTTTTATATTGTTCTGTCAGATACTATTTACCCTATCTGTTTAGAGGGCAGTACACTTAGGAAAGCACTTGAGGCAATTTGCGATCCTTTGAAGAGATCACCCTTACAGGCAAGTATGCTGTGAATACTTTGCTCTGTTTCATTGGGATAAGGTGCATGTTTTGTGAGCTGCCTGGTGAACCATTTATTGTGTATAGATTCTGGATATATAAATTATATTTATTATATTGCACACCCTTCATGAT
>SJYE01018437.1:103099-142345 GCA_006408755.1 Eudorcas thomsonii | reverse complement strand
TAATTAGTAATTTTTTTTAAATATAGGTGACATGAAAACAGGCTATTCTTGAAAAGAGAAAAAAGTCTGGGATGAACAAAAAGCTACTATCAAAACCAGTAATGAAAAACTTGATAGTGTTTGGAAGACACACTAAGAACAAAGGTAAACTGGTTTAAGTTTTTATGCCACAATGACAGTTTGTCTAATTTCTTAGTGTCTCATGGTGCATATAACCTAAGACAAACACTATTACATTTTCCTGTGCAAAATATACTTTGCTTGTTTTTTTTTTTCCTTAAGCAGGTAAAATCTTTAGTTTTGTATCCTACTCCTTAAGATAATTGAGATTTATTTACTAGATGACCATAAAGATAATCTTTTTCCTTCACCTTTCAAAGAATAATTGAGTTTTCATACTATGGAATTAAATTATATTCCTTCCAGACCTATCCTAGCTGAACATAAAGCAGATGTCTTAAACCATTTTTCTTGTGATGTGCTCACTCAGTCGTGTCAGACTCTCTGTGACCCCATGGACTGTAGCCCACCACACTCCTGTGTCCATGAGATTCTCCAGGCAAGGATACTGGAGTGGGTTGCCATTGGGTTGCCATTTCCTCCTCCAGAGGATCTTCCTGATCCAGGGATGGAACCTACAACTATTGTATCTCCTGCATTGGCAGGTGGGTTCTTTACCACTAGCGCCCCCTGGGAAGCCCAGTAAGGATGTACCATTGTGCTTGTACTCATGAGGGTTGACTGGCAGGCATTCTAATCACCCCAAGGCCACCCACTGAGACACTTGTTGAAAGGACCCAGTAGGAAACAGCGGGCTTGTTTTACTCTGGATTCTCCAGGCAGCTGGATGATTTCTCCAAGCACATCTCAAATTCGACCAGAATTCTCATGCTGCAAAGCGAGTCCCCTCCATATAGCACTTTCAAAGCTGACATATGATTATCCAGCTGTCAGTGCCAAGCTCGAAGTACATGGTGGCAAAAGGCAGTTATCTCAGCTGGACTCAGAGACGGCCTTGATTATACAGTTACCAGGCATAAAAAGCATGCTGTCAGTGTAACCAAAGGAAATGGTTTTAAGAGAAATCAGGGAAATAGCAGATGCAGAGAAGAAACTGGAATGTACCAGGGACTGACCGAAATCAATGGTTTACAGTTGGAAGAAAACACCAAGTAACACCTTGCTGGCACAAAACGTTTCTTTGATAACCAAGTGATTCCCTTTTCTTAAAGCATTTAAGACATTTCCAAGACAATGAAACCATGGTGAAAACTTACAGAGAATCCTGTGGACCTGTGAAAATGCAGCCACATGGCCCTCATGTGAAGGACAGCACTGGTCCAGCACTGCCAGAACTGCTTTTAAATCCATGTCATTCTGCACTCCAGCTTGAGCTCCAGCCTCGGGAGTGATGGATGAGAACACGCCAGGCCTGCAGCAGCAGATGTCCGCAGAGAGGCGTCGGCCCAGGGCTGCCGGGTACCCAAGGGACATGGCTGTCCCCAGGTCTGACGGGCACACCTTGTGCACCACAGGTATCGGTGAGTGGCTACTTCAGGAGGACATGCAGGAAGCTTCTCTCTTTCTTTTTTGAATGTGACCTCTTAACTAAATACCAGGTGCTGTTCAAAATTCCACCAAAAGATAGGAATAAAGATTGATACAAACAGTATGGAAAACAGTACAGAGACTCCTTAAACATCTAGGAATAAAAACTATCGTATGACACAGCAAGCCCAGTACTGAGCATATACCTCTGAGAAAACCATAATTCAAAGATTCATGGTCCCCGAGTGTTCACTGCAGCGCTATTTACAGCAGCTAAGACATGGAAGCCACCTAGATGTTCACTGACACGTGAATGGGTAAAGAAGATGTGAAACACACACACACACACACACACACAATCAAATACTGCTCCTGCTGCTAAGTCACTTCAGTCGTGTCCAACTCTGTGCGACTCCATAAATGGCAGCCCACCAGGCTCCCCCATCCCAAGGATTCTCCAGGCAAGAACAGTGGAGTAGGCTACCATTTCTTGTGACAGTTAACTCTATTCAGGTATGTGGAAGAGGTTAATCTTATATTGTGAATAACATGTACCTGTTAACTGAGTTGCATTTACTCTTCTTTTTTTTCCCCCCCAAAACTCATTGTTGTGCCAAACAGAGGAAATAGTTAAGTGAAATATTCCTGTTTGGTAATCTTCTCTGATAGTATAAACTCACTGAATCTACTTATCTTATTAGGACATATAGGTTATTCAGGAAGAAGAAGTGAAAAGTAAACTGCTTTTATTAACAGATAAAATGAATATTTCTGGAAAATTTAACAGTAAATCATCACTAGATTTCAAGAAGTAGAGAGCTGTCAGGAAGCATTAAACAGGAGGCTTCTTGTGTGCTGTTTTGAATCTGTCATGAATCCTCTGTCCATTATTATTCCTGAACATTCAGGAATTAAATGGAGTAGCAAACTACTCCTGGGGGTTTAGGAATGCACTAATTTCCTTCCTTAGTTTCCCCATACAGTGATAAATAACTATTTACAACCCTCTTCCATTTCACAAACTATACGGTAAAAGTGACTAGTTACAACCTTCTCTCGTTCATATGGATGACCTCATGTCTCCTTGATAACTTGTAAGTTTTGATTTATCTCTGGTGAAAATAGCAACTTGGAGCAGCACCTGTGCTTTGCTGGAGCACCCGTGAAGAGATACCCCTAGTCCAAGGTAAGAAACCCAAGTAAGACAGTAGGTATTGTGAGAGGGCATCAGAGGGCAGACAAATTGAAACCATAATCACAGAAAACTAGCCAATATGATCACACAGACCACAGCCTGGTCTAACTCAACGAAGCTAAGCTATGCCGAGTGGGGCTACCCAGCCGGGTGGATTATGGTGGAGAGGTCTGACAGAATGTGGTCCACTGGAGAAGGGAATGGCAAACCACTTAGTATTCTTGCCTTAGAATCCCATGAACAGTATGGAAAGGCAAAATGATAGTGTACTGAAAGAGGAATCCCTGAGTCATTATGTACCCGATATGCTACTGGAGATCAGTGGAAATGAAAAAGGAATATAGTAGTTTTTGATGTTAGCAACACTAGACTTTTGAGTTGACTTTCTCTTTGGTATAAATCACTGTACTTCTTTCATTGTTATAAATTTTTGTGCCTTTGTTATGTAAGAATGTAACTTTATTTAGTGCTTTCTGAGAGTGGCACTAGACCTTCAGGAAGAACAGCACTGTTAAGAAAAATAAGTCTTCTGGTTGACAAACCCTTATCAGAAAAGGGCCATAAAATGTTAATTGGTCTTCTGGCCAGAAGATGATGTAAATCACCTAAGACTTGTGTATACAACTAGGTATGTAGAAAGAAAGCCTGGTCTCGATAAGCATCAGGACTGCTGATGCTGCATAATTTTATATTATCCATTAATCTCTATGTACAAAAAAGGTATAAAAGGCCTTTTCAGACAATAGAGGATGGGCCAGTCACTGGACTGGTTTCCCCCGTGTCTTCTCTTACTCTATTTTCTGGCTGAATTCCCATCTGGGGCATGGAGGCTCACCATGTCTACTTACTTACCCCAGCTTCTAAGATCCACACAAGAGGGAGTACAAGGCGGAGCACCCCCCGCTATTCAAGAGGACACTGGTGGTCTAACGTAGATGGGGCAAGTTCTTTGTCTTGGAACTTTATTGGTTTTCCATGTAAACCAAGTTATTCAGCATCTTTTCTCCACTAAATTTTCCTACTATAGTATTCCTTCCTAATCTCTCTTTATATTTCTCAATAAATATGGTTTTCCTTGCCATGCCATCTCCCTTCAAATTACCTTGGATCCACCAGGGCAGGACCCCGGTAATGCACACTGAGACAGAGACATACATACTGATAGAAACACACACACACTGAGAGACACACAAACAGTGAGACACACACATACATACAGAGACACACACACAGTGAGATAGAGACACAAAGAGTGAGACACACAAACACACTGAGAGACATACATACATACACTGTGAATGAGTCACACTCTGAGACAGAGATACAAATATACAGAGATACACACAATGAGACACACACACAATGAGAGAGATGCACACACACACTGTGAGAGAAACAAACTCACTGAGGGACACTGACACTGATAGAGTCTCACACAGACACTAAGAGAGATACAGAGACACAGAGAGACAAAGACCTTCAGGTAGAGACATGCACACTGAGAGAGACACACATACTGAGAGAGAAACACACATACAGAGTCACACACACAAAGTCACACACACACACTTAGAGACACAAACACTGAGAGAGACAGATACACAGAGAAACACACAATGAGAGACACACACAGACACAAAGAGAGATACACAGAGACACACAGACCTACAGGGAGAGACACACGGAGAGAGAAACATACACACTGAGAGAAAGAAACACAGAGTGAGAGATACAAACATACAGAGAGAGACACACATTCTAGAAGAGACACATGCTGAGAGACACTCACACTGAGAGACACACAACATTCAGAGACACACAGATACATACAGAGACACAACAACACAGACAGAAACACAGAGAGACACACACACATACATTTTGAGAGACACAAACACTGAGAGAGACACACACACATACACTGTGAATGAGTCAAACACTGATACAGAGACACACACACAGACATACTGAGAGAGATACAAAAACACTAAGAGAAAGACACACACAATGAGACAGGCACACACACATACACTGAAAGAGAGACACATATGCACACACACTGAGAGAGAGACATACACATACACTGTGAACGAGTCACACACTGAGACAGAGACACACATACACAGACACACATACTGAGAGAGACACAAAAACACTGATAGAGAAGCACACAATGAGAGTCAAACACATCTACTGTGACATGCACAAACACACTGAGAGAGACACACACACACTGAGAGACATATACACATATGCAGAGGCACACACAGACATACACAGTGAGACAGATACACACACACAGTGAGAGACTCACACAATGAGAGTCACACACTGAGATAGAAAAACACACACATTGAGAGAGACACACATACAGTGAGAGAGAAACATACACTGAGACACAGAAAGAGAGACACACACACAAACACAGAGAGAGACACAGACACACTGAGAGACATAGAGAAACTCAGAGAGAGATACACACATTGAAAGAGAGAGAGACACACACACTGAGAGACACACAGATACAGAGAGAAACACATACACAAAGCAACATACACACTGTGAGAGAAACATACACAATGAGAGAAAAACATACACACTGAGGGACACACACAGACAGTGAATTGGATGGAAACACTGAGAGAGAGATAAACACTGAGACCCACACACACTTACCCATGCACATACACTGAGAGACACACACACTGAGAGAGACACACATACAGTGTAAGACACACACACAATAAGAGGTAAAAAGACAGTGAGAGAGACATACATACACACTATCTCAGTGTGTGAGATACTATCTATATGTGTGTGTGTCTCTCAGTATGTGTGTCTCTCAGTGTGTTTGTGTATTTGTCAAGTGTGTGTGTCTCTCTCACATTTTGTGCTTGTCTCTCTCTCTGTATGTCAGAGTGTGTGTATGTCTCCAGTGTTTGTTTGTCTCTCTGTGTAAGTGTTTCTCCTTATCTCTGTATATGTTTGTCAGTGTGTGTGTTTCTCTCTCTCAGGGTGTATGTTTCTCTCCCTCTCATTGTGTGTGTGTCCTGTAGGTATATGTCTGTATCTTGGTGTGTGTGTGTCCCACTCTCAATGTGTGTGTGTATGTTTTTGCATGCATATCTCTCTCAATGTGTGTGTCCCTCAGTGTGTGTGTCTCTTTCTCAGTATGTGTCTCTCACTCAGTGTTTGTCTGTGTATTTGTCAAGTATGTGTGTCTCTCTCACATTATGTTTTTCTCTCTGTATGTGTGTCAGTATGTGTGTCTCTCCCAGTGTGTGTCTGTCACTGCATGTGTTTCTCCCTCTGTGTGTGTCTCTCAGTGTATGTTCATCTCTCCGTGTAAGTGTTTCTCTCTCTCTCTATGTCAGTGTGTGTGTTTCTCTCTCTCAGTGCATAGATTTCTCTCCCTCTCATTGTGTGTGTGTCTCTGTCTGTATATGTCTGTCTCAGTGTGTGTGTGTATCCCACTCAGTGTGTGTGTATATTGTTTCTGTCTCTTTCTAAGTGTGTGTGTGTCTCTCTGTTTGTGTGTCTCCCTCTGAGTCTGTGGGTATCTCTCTTTCAGTGTTTATGTATAACTCTCAGGGTGTTTGGGTGTCTCAGTTTCTGCGTTTCTCTCTATGTCTCTCTCAGTGTGTGTGTGTGTCTCTCTCAGTGTGTGTATATCTTCTCTCTCAGTGCCTGTGGGTCTCTGTTTGTGTGTATCTCTGTCTCTCTAAGTGTGTATCTCACACAGTGTGTGTTTCTCTATCAGCATTTGGGTGGGTGTGTCTCTCAGTGTGTCTGTCTCACTCTCAGTCTGTGTGTGTCACACTCATTCTGTGTGTCTCAGTATGTATGTGTCACTTTCTCAGTGTGTGTGTGTACCATCTCTGTGTCTGTGTGTGTGGCACTCAGTATGTGTATCTCTCTCTCATGTGTGCATCCCTCTTATTATGTGTGTATTTCTCTCAGTGTGTAGGTTTCTCTATAAGATTGTGTGTCCTTCTCTCAGTGTGCATGTGTCTCCCTCAATCTGAATCCCTCTCTCTCTGTCTGTGTTGCACTCTCATATTGTGTGTCTGTGTTTAAGTCTCTCTCAGTGTGTGTGCCTCTCCACATGTGGTTGTGTCTCTCTCAGTGTATGTGTATGTTTGTCACTCTTTCAGTGTGTGTATCTCTATCTTGTGTGTCTTTCTCTGTGTTTGTGTGTTTCACAATGTGCGTCTCTCTCTGTATCTATGTGTCTCTCACAGTGTGTATTTTTCTTTCTCATTGCGTGTGTGTATTTGTCCATTTCAGTGTTTATGTGTGTGTCTTTCTCTCAGTGAGTGTGTGTGCCTCTTAGTGTGTGTCACCCTCAGTGTGTTTGTTTCTGTCTCTCACTGTGTGTGTCTCTCTTAGTATGTGTGTCTCTACCTCAGTGTGAGTCTCTCTCTCAGTATGTGGGTCTCTCAGTGTGTGTGTCTCTCTATATTTGTATCTGTGTGTATGTATGTCCCTCTCTCAGTGTGTGTGTGTGTCTCTATTAGTGTGTCTCTATCACTTTTGTGTGTTTCTCACAGTATCTGTGTGTATCCCTGTCTCTCAGTCTGTGTCTCTCTCAATGTGCATGTTTCTGTCTTTGTGTATATCTTCGTGTCTTGCAGTTTGTTTATCTCTCTCAGTGTATTGTGTGTCTATCACACTCTCAGTATGTGTATCTCTCCGTTTCTCTTGGGTCCCTCCCTCAGTGTGTTTGTGTGTCTCTCAGTGTGTGTCTCTCTCCCTATTTGTCTGTCTCTCAATGTATGTGTGTATCTCTCACTGTGTGTCTTTATATTTCTCAGTGGGTGTATCCCTCTCTTTCATTGTGTGTGCTTTTCAGTGTGTGTGTGTTTCTTTTAGTGTTTCATGTTTCTGTGTGTGCCTCTCTCTCAGTGTGTGTGTGTGTCAACTTCAGTGTTTCAGGTTTAGCCTCCCTCTGTGTGTCTGTATCAGTTTGTGTGTTTCTAACTTGGTATTTCTGTCTCTTTCATGGTGTGTGTATATGTCTCTCAGTATGAGTGTCTCTCAGTCTGTGTGGGTGTGTCTCTCTCATTGTATGTGAGACTCTCTGTATGTGTGTGTGTGTCTCAGTGTGTGTTTCTCTCTCAGTGTGTAATTCTCACTCTGGTATTTCTCTCTCAGTGCGTGTGTGTGTCTCTCAAAGGATGTATCTCTGTGTGTCTGTGTATGTGGGTGTCTCACAGTTCATGTGTGTCTCTATCACAGTGTAATTGTGTGAGTGTCACCCTCTCAGGTTGTATCTCTATGAACTGTACATTTCTCTCAGTGTGTTTGTGTATCTCTCAGTGTGTGTGTGTTTCTATATCTGTGTGTCTCTCAGGGCATGTGTGTTTATCTCACTGTGTATTGTATCATTCTCACTGTGTGTCAGTGTGCATCTCTCTCATTGTGTGTGTGTGTTTTTCAGTGTGTGTGTCTCTCTGTGATTGTATATGTGCTCTCTTTCAGTGTGTGTATGTCACACTCAGTGTGTCAATTTTAGTCACCCACTGTGTGTGTCTTTATCAGTTTGTGTGTTTCAAATTCAGTATCTCTCTCTCAGAGTGTGTGTGTGCCTCTGTCTCAGTATGTGTGTGTCTTTCAGTGTTTGTGTGTGTGCCTCTCATTGTATGTGTATTTCTCTGTGTCTCAGTGTGTATGTGTCTCTCTCTCACTGTGTGTGTCTCTCTCAGTTTTTGTATGTGTCTCTCTCTGTGATTTTGTGTCTCTCTGTGTAAGTCTGTCAGTGTTTTGACTATTTCTGTGTGTGGTGTCTTTCCATGTTTGTGTTTGTCTCTCTCAGCATGTGAGTATGTGTCTTTCAGTCTGTGTGTGTGTCTCCCAGTTTTGGTGACTGTCTCAGAGTGTGTTTGTCTCTCAGTTTGTGTGTGTGTGTGACTGTCTCAGTGTGTGTTTGTGTGTCTGTCTCTCAGATGTCCATCTAATTCAGTTTATCTCTCAGTGCATGTATTTTTCTGTCATTGTGTACATTTCTCTCACATTATGTGTATGTGTCTCTCTGTATTCGTGTCTCTCTCATCTGTGTGTGTTCTGTATCTGTGTGTCTCTCAGTATATGTATTTGTCTCTTCAGTCTGTGTGTGTGTGTGTTTCTCTCAGTGTTTCCATCCAATTCAGTGTGTGCATATCTCTAAGTGTGAGTTTTGCTCTCATTGTGTCAGTTTCTCTCTCAGTTTGTGTGTTTCTCTCTGTATGTATGTGTCTCTATCATAGGTGTGTTTCTCTGTATCTGTGCATCTCTCAGTGTGTATGTGTATCTGTTTCAGTGTGTGTGTCTCTGAGTGTCTCTCAGTGTTTGCATGTGGCCCTTAGTGTGTGTGTGCCTCTCAGTGTTTGTGTGTGTCTCACTCAATGTGTATATTTGCATCTCTCTCAGTGTGCATGTGTGTCTCAGTGTGTTTCTCTGTGTGTGTGTTACTTCTCTCACTATGTGTGTCTCTATATGTGTGTGTCTCTCTATGTGTGTGTCTCTCATTGCAGGTATGTCTCTCTGTGTTTCTCACTCTCAGAATGTTGTGTGTCCCTTTCACAGTTTGTGTGTCTCTAGGTGTGTATATCTATGTCTCTCTCAGTGTGTCTGCATCTCTCTCAGTATGTGTTTTTCTACTCAGTGTGTGTGGGTCTCTCAGGGTGTGTGTGTATGTGTGTGTGTGCATCTCTCTAAGTATGTGTCTCTCTTTCAGTGTATGGGTCTCTCTCTCTCAATGTGTGTATCCCTCTCAGTGTCTGTGTATCTCAGTATGTGTGTGTCTCTCAGTGTGTGTCTCTCTATGTGTGAGTCTATCTCTGTACCTTGTGTCTCTGAGTGTGTGTGTGTGCCAACATTTGTGTGTCTCTCAGTGTGTCTGTTTTGTGTGTCTCTCAGTGTGTTTCTCTCAGTGTGTCTATTTTTTTCTCACTGTTTGTGTATCTCTCTCAGTGTGTGTGTCTCACTCTCAGAGTGTGTATGTGTGTGTCTCACTCACTCTATGTTGCAGTCTCACTGTGTGTATGTGTGTTTGCATCTCTCTCAGTATGTGCTTCTCTGTGTGATTGTCTCTCTCTCAGTATATGTGTGTGTGTTTCCCTCATTGTGTGTGTCTCTCTCTTAGTGTTTATGTGTCTCTCTTTAGTGTATGTATTCATCTCTGTATGTATCTCTTTCAGTGTATGTGTTTCTCTCTTAATGTGTGTCTCTGTATGTTGTGTTTGTGTTTATGTGAGTGTCTCTCAGTTTGTGTCTGTCTCTCAGTGTATGTGTGTGACTCTAAGACTGTGTAACTCTCTATATCTTGTGTGCCTCTCTCTCAGTGTGTTTGTGTTTCTCTCACTGTGTATATGTCTCTCTGAATCTGTGTATCTCTTATATGTCTCTCTCTCACTGTTTACCTGTATCTTTTTCAGATATGTGTGTGCCTCTCTCAGTGTGTGTGTGTTTAACTCTGTAGGTATGTTCCTCTCAGTGTATGTGTGTGTGCTTCTCTATCAGTGTGTGTGTGCTTCTCTCTCAGTATCTGTGTGTTTATAAGTTGTGTATGTGTGTGTTTTTATTGTGTGCCTGTCTCTCTCTGTACAGTTCAGTTCAGTTCAGTTTATTTCAGTCACTCAGTCATGTCTGACTCTTTGAGAACCCATGAATCGCAGCACACCAGGCCTCCCTGTTCATCACCATCTCTCAGAGTTCACTCAAACTCATGTCCATCGAGTCCACGATGCCATCCAGCCATCTCATCCTCAGTCGTCCTCTTCTCCTGCCCCCAATCCCTCCCAGCATCAGAGTCTTTTCCAATGAGTCAGCTCTTTGCATAAGGTGGCCAAAGTACTAAAGTTTCAGCTTTAGCATCATTCCTTCCAAAGAAATTCCAGGGCTGATCTCCTTCAGAATGGACTGGTTGCATCTCCTTACAGTCCAAGGGACTCTCAAGAGTCTTCTCCAACACCACAGTTCAAAAGCTTCAGTTCTTCGGTGCTCAGCCTTCTTCACAGTCCAACTCTCACATCCACACATGAACACAGGAAAAACCGTAGCCTTGACTAGATGGACCTTAGTCGGCAAAGTAATGTCTCTGCTTTTGAATATGCTATCTAGGTTGGTCATAACTTTTCTTCCAAGGAGTAAGTGTCTTTTAATTTCATGTCTGCAATCACCATCTGCAGTGATTTTGGAGCCCCAAAAAATAAAGTCTGACACTGTTTCCACTGTTTCCCCATCTATTTCCCATGAAGTGATGGGACTGGATGCCATGATCTTCGTTTTCTGAATGTTGAGCTTTAAGCCAACTTTTTCACTCTCCTCTTTCACCTTCATCAAGAGACGCTTTAGCGCCTCTTCACTTTCTGCCATAAGGATGGTGTCATCTGCATATCTGAGGTTATTGATATTTCTCCCGGCAATCTTGATTCCAGCTTGTCTTTCTTCCAGCCCAGCATTTCTCATGATGTACTCTGCATATAGGTTAAATAAGCAGGGTGACATCTCCTTGATGTACTCCTTGACGTACTCCTTGACATACTCCTTTTCCTATTTGGAACAAGTCTGTTGTTCCATGTCTCTCTCTGTATGTGTGTGTATGTCTCAGTGTTTGTGTATTTATCTCTCAGTGTCTTGTCTGTCTATCAGTGTCTGAGTGTGTCTATCCTAGTATGTGTATGTCACTCTTTCAGTATGTGTTTCTCTGTGTGTCTCTCAGTATGTGTGTGTGTGTGTGTGATTCACTCAGAGTGTATGTTTCTCAGTGTGTTTGTGTCTGTCTCAGTGTGTGAATCTCTCTTATTGTGTGTGCATGTCTGTGTCTCTGTGTGTGAATCTCTCACTGTGTGTGTATGTGTGTCTCACTATTTGTGTGTCTCTCTGTGTGTTTGTCTTTCTCACTGTGTCTATCTCTAATTTTTTGTATGTAGTGGATATAATGACATAAATATAGCAGCTGTGATGTCAGAAATATAGTGGCTATTATATTACATGTGTAGTGGATGTGATATCATAAAAAATGGATATGATGTCATATACAGTGTATATGATGTCATATACAATGAATGTGATGTCATGTATAGTGGATATTTTAACATTACTACAGTGGGTTTAATATTATAGATAGAATGGGTGTGATGTCATAGATACTGTGGGTGTGAAGTCAGTTACAGTGGCTTTGATCTCACATGTAAAAAGGATGTGATGTCATATATCATGGATGTGATGTCATATATAGTGGTTGTGATGTCATAAAATACAATGGTTTGATGTCATTAAGCTTGGAAGTGATGTTCTATATAATCCATATAATGTCATACATATAGTGGCTTTGATGTCATAGATACATTGGGTTTTATATCATTGATACAGTGGGTATGATGACAATAATATAGTGGCTTGATTTCACATGTATAGTGGATGTGATGTCACATACAATGGATGTGATATCAGATATAGTGGTTGTGTTGTCATAAACACAGTGTGATGCCATATGTAGCAGATATGAAGAAATAAACATAGTGAGTATGAGATACAGTGGCTACATACATACAGTGGCTATGATGTCACATATATAGTGGATGTTTTGTCATTCATACAGTGGGTGTGAGCCATAGATACCATGTACAGTGGCTATGATTTCACAACTATAGTGGATGTGATGTAATATACAGTGAATGTGATATCAGATATACTGTGTGTGAAGTCAGATAGCAGTTATGTTGTCATGAACACTGTGGCTTTAATGTCATATATAGTGAATACAATGTCATAAACATAGTGGGTGAGATGTCACAGATACAGTGGCTGTGACATCACATGTATAGTGGATGTGATGTCATATAAAGTGGATGTGATATAATATATAGAGCATATGTTGTCATACATATAGGGGGTGTGATATGATACAGTGGGTATGATATTGATATAATGGGTGTGATGACAGAGATACAGTGGATGTGATGTCAGATATAGTGGTTGTCTTGCCATAAACAGTGTGCATAATGTCATATGTAGTGGGTGTTTTATCATAAAAATAGTGGGTGTGATGTCATACAAATAGTGGCTATGATGTCACATGTATAGTGGATCTGATGTCAGACACAGTGAATGTGATGTTTAAATAGAAGATTTGGTGTACTCGCATAACCATCTAGGAGGAAGGATAGTAGATATCGAACAGGACAGTTATAGAGGCCCCCCACCCTCATGGCTGAACTAACTGCCTAAGTGCCATGTCCACCAGGCTTACCACAACCTTAGAAGTCTTCAGTTCAGTTCAGTTCAGTCGCTCAGTCGTGTCCGATTCTTTGTGACCCCATGAATTGCAGCACGCCAGGCATCCCTGTCCATCACCAACTCCTGGAGTTCACTCAGACTCACATCCATTGAGTCAGTGATGCCATCCAGCCATCTCATCATCTGCTGTCCCCTTTTCCTCCTGCCCTCAATTCCTCCCAGCATCAGTCTTTTCCAGTGAGTCAACTCTTTGCATGAGGTGGCCAAACTACTGGAGTTGCAGCTTCAACATCATTCCCTCCAAAGAAATCCCAGGGCTGATCTCCTTCAGAATGGACTGGTTGGATCTCCTTGCAGTCCAAGGGACTCTCAAGAGTCTTCTCCAACACCACAGTTCAAAAGTATCAATTTTTTGGCACTCAGCTTTTTTCACAGTCTAACTCTCACATCCATACGTGACCACAGGAAAAACCATAGCCTTGACTAGATGGACCTTTGTTGGCAAATTAATGTCTCTGCTTTTTAATATGCTATCTAGGCTGGTCATAACTTCCCTTCCAAGGAGTAAGTGTCTTTTAATTTCATGGCAGCATTCACCATCATCAGTAGTTTTGGAGCCCAAAAAATAGTCTGACATTGTTTCCACTGTTCTCCTGTTTATTTCCTATGAAGTGATGGGACTGGATGCCATGATCTTTGTTTTCTGAATGTTGAGCTTTAAGCCAACTTTTTCACCCTCTACTTTTACTTTCATCAAGAGGCTTTTGAGCTCCTCTTCACTTTCTGCCATAACAGTCTTAACTACCCACAAACTGGAAGCTGTATATATTTTGATGAATGTAACACAGGTTGCAGACTTAAAAGCCTAGCTGTACAACTCGGTAACCAGAGAAATCCTCTCAATTCTGTTCCACTCATTTTCTACCAGTGAAAAGGGAAAGGCTCCACTGCTCTGCTGATTGGACCACCCAACTGGTCTATATCCCTCCTCCACCTCTTGATAATCACAACCCGTCCCAGCGGAGCCCCGGTGCCAGGAGCAGGAAGGTCCATCCAGGGACCCTCTGGGTTGAAGATCTGAGCAGTCCTCCCCGTGTGTCCATGGGTACTGGCCGCGGACAGCTTTGAAGACCGGCATCTAGCACCCAGAAAGCAGTGTAGCTCACCAAACATTTCCTTTGAATCTTTGTGGGCACCCAGCTCCCTTCCTCTCTCCTGCCTCAGCCTGTACTGCGGTGATGGTGCACTTGAGTTCAGGTGACCTGCGTCAGCTCCAGGATGGTGGGACTATCCAGATCTTTCAGGTCATTTGGCAATGGGCAGTGAGAGTCCAGGGTGCCCAAGATGGGCGGCCAAGCCCGGGTGTGATCCTCGAGCGCCGTCTGGCGGCCGTCTCAGGAACCGCTGCCAAGGATTCTCAGGCCCAGTTTAGCTATTTCCAAGCGTGCTTTGCTGTTGCTGCTAAGTCGCTTCAGTCGCGTCCGACTCTTAGCGACCTCATGGACTGCAGTCTACCAAGCTCCTCCACCCATGGGATTTTCCAGGCAGGAGCACTGGAGTGGGGTGCCATTGCCTTGGTCGCATTTCCTAATAAACACCATGAGGCACTGTCGCGGCTGCTGGAAATCGAGGTGTGCACAGGCACACAGGTGCCAGACGTGAATGAGCAACCTCATGGGGCATGCATATGCAGGTGTATGCAGGACGGCCTCAAGTTTGAGAAGGTGTCTCTGAGATCAGTAGAGCCTTCCAGCCTGGAGTAGGCACTACTCACCAAGGTCTCTGGGGGAGCTGTCGACCCAGAGTCAGCCACTGGACGGGAAGCAGCCATCGCAGGGCCCCTGTCTGCAGCCTCCTACTCACAGCCCCGCATCCTGCCTCCTCCCTGCTCCCAGAACACAGGATTAGTGTGGGGGAAATGGGACAGGGAGAGGGGTGCCCGTGCCTCTCAGCTGGCCACCCTGCCCTGGACTCAAGGTGGAGGATAGTGCTCCCAGCCTTTCCCGCTTCTGAGGAAAGGGGGCTGTGGAACTCTTGCTGGCCCTCCGTCCTTTCCTCAAACATCACGCCACTGCTCCTGGGTGCCCAGACCCAGGCTCGCGCCATTGGCCAGCAGAGGTAGACTGATCTCGGGAAACTGGGAAAACACCCAAGCCCTGAAAAACTGCACCACAATCCTGACAGCACCCTTTGACCTCACACCAGGATCCTTCTGTGGCTGGCTAGTCTTTGGGATGGCACACGTGATCTCTGAACTATCTGGGTGCCTGGAGCCCGAATGGAGGAGCCAGGGATCCTGCAGCCTGCTGACCCTGCTCTCCCACACATCCAATCCACTTATTCCTAGGGGCTAACTGAGGTTCCTAGGGACCCAAATAGCCATAGTTCCTGCCCACAAGTCCCTGTCCCCCAGCTCCTCCAGCCCAAGGTGCCACACAGAACTTCTTGGACACTGCTAGGAGCGCACTGCAGTGCCGACTCAGGATACAAGGCCACTGTCACTCCCCCTACCCCTGGCACCCCTTCCCTCCAATGTCCAGAGCCAAAACCACTGTAGCTGACATCACACCCAGTATGTCTGACATCACACCCAGTATGTCTGACATCACATCCACTGAATCTGTGTCATCATCCCACCGTATCAATGATATCATACCCATTGTATGTATGTATGGCATCACACGCACTATATGGATGATATTATATGCTCTATATATGCCATCATACCGACTATGTTTATGTCATCATATCCACTGTGTTTATGATAAGACAACTGCTATATCTGACATCACATCCACTCTGTGAATTCACATCCACCAGCATTGACTGAAAGCATTGAAGACAGGGAATGAAAACACAAGGAAGAACTTCTAATGTCCACTGGAGATCATGGTCCTGGCCCGACTCCTCCCGGAGTCTCTAACAAGGTGCCCTCCCTACCTCCACACTCTCTCTTCCTGAGCACCTCGCATGTGGTGCCTTGCTATGATGGTGGGTGTTGGCAATGCCCAATCCCCCCAGGGCAGTCACTCCCCCTTGGACCCACATGCCCTATGGTGGGCACAGGACTGTCACACAGCAGGGCACACTGTGCCAAGCACAGGACATAGAGTCCTGAGGAAGCACAGGGTTACCCAGCAGAGCACAGGTCCTGGGTGGGTGGGGGGAAACTCTGATGCAGATCTTCCTTCCTGAGGTCCTTAGGTGGGCACCAGCCAAGCCCTCATCCATCCCCTCTTTCCCAACAGTTCCTGGAAATGGGCTGGGTGTCTCTGTACCATGGTTAGTGGACTTTTGCAGAGAAGAACTCATGCACATCTTCAGAAGAACAAGCAGAACTGGGCCTGAATCTGCACCAGGAAAGAACACACAGCTGAAGACCCAGGACCACAGCAGGTAGGGCCTTGGCTGGTGCTGAAGCTCAGGACACATGGCAGAGCCAAGGGTTGGCTGACCAGGTAGGTGGGGACACACACCCTGGGTTCATGGGCACCAAAGGGTTCTGCAAGGGACGGGGGGGCAGAATGGATGTTGGCTTGGGGGAGGCTGTTGATGGGGAGGGAGAGGGGCTGAGGCAGTGAAGCATTCTTTGAGACCTGGGTTACTAGGGGCCCTACAGGGGCACATCTGGACTTCCCAAGAGAGGGATCAGCTTGCCCCAGGGGATGCTGAATAGGGGTCCCCTCTGGAGGGGTGGGAAAGGGCAATGGTAACCCACTCCAGTACTCTTGCCTGGAGAATCCCACGGATGGAGAAGCCTGATGGGCTTCAGTCCATGGGGTCGCACAGAGTAGGGCACGACTGAAGCAACTTAGCAGCAGCAGCCGCTGGAGGGGTTGGGGAGGCCCAGACACCATGACATGGCCCTTAACCTCTCTCAGCCCAATGTGAGCAGCAGCTGTTTGCAGGCACCCCTCACCCGGGTTGGGGCTGGCCACTCAGGGCTGTTCCCAGGTGGTAAGTTTTACGGATGACCTTGGCATTAGCAGCTGGTGAGTGCTACTTCTCCAGCTGGAGAGTCCCAACTCTCCAGTGACCAAGCTCAAACCTAAGCAAATCAAAATATCCCTCCCTCCTGCCAATTACTTTTCCTCCTCCTGATCCTCTTCCTCCCTCTCCTCCATCCCCCTCCTCCTCTTCCTGCATCTCCCTCCTCCTCCTCCTGCTTTTCCTCCTCCTTCTCCTTTCCCTCCTTTGGATCAAAAGTTTATACCATACATACCACTCACAGCAAAGCCAGTTGCGGGGTACTGGTCCACCAGGTACCCAGGGGCCTATCATCTCCTCACAGTATTTGCTGTCCTTGTCCCTACATTCCTTTCAGGATGCAGGGGCTGGGGTAGGGGAAGGTTGCTTGTAGGCTGATGCTGGGTGCCATGGGCCTCTGGGCCCTCTGCCCTTAATTGCGGAAAGGCTCCAGGATGCTGCCTTCCTGGGGATTCCCTACAGCAGTGTAGATGATCCTGTGTGGCCCACAGATCTTCCTTGCCAGCGCTGGCTCTCTGTGGCAGAGATGGCCTCCAGAAAGGCTCCTCTAGGCCCCAGTTGGCCTAGGGGACCCATCAGTATCAGTAGCTCAGAGCTCACAGGGCTCGCAGGTGGCCAGGAGCCAGGGTCATTGCCATTGCCAGAGTCCCTGGCTACATCTTCTTCAACCTCTGCTATGTTGGGGTCTCTTTCTGAGGTGCAAGCATCCCTTTTGCAGCACATAATGGTCCCTCACTTGGGCCTCCCATGCCTCCCTGAACTGATTTTGGCTTATTTGTTGCAGCACCTTCCAGCTGGTAGAGGTTGAGGGGGTTGAGCCTGGCTCCCCTGCCCCTCCGCCCCACTCAAGACCCCTGCTGTTTGTGTGGACTGCCTTTTCCCCCTGTTACACTTTTTCTGTTGCCTGCTTGCACAGAGTGTGCCTGGATATGTTGAACTGATGCTTCCTAGGCCTTGGGGTGGTTCAATGGCTCCAGCCCCTCTCTTGTTCCCTGACTCTTTTGTTACTGGCTGAGGCCTGGCTTTGCTGGAGGCTGGTTCTTGGCCTTAGGAAATAATGCCTGGCTGTACCCAACCTAGATAGCATATTGAAAAGCAGAGACATTACTTTGCCAACAAAGGTCCATCTAATCAAGGCTATGGTTTTTCCTGTGGTCATGTATGGATGTGAGAGTTGGACTGTGAAGAAGGCTGAGTGCCAGAGAACTGATGCTTTTGAACTGTGGTGTTGGAGAAGACTCTTGAGAGTCCCTTGGACTGCAAGGAGATCCAACCAGTCCATTATGAAGGAGATCAGCCCAGGGATTTCTTTGGAAGGAATGATGCTAAAGCTGAAGCTCCAGTACTTTGGCCACCTCATGAGAAGAGTTGACTCATTGGAAAAGCCTCTGATGCTGGGAGGGATTGGGGGCAAGAGTAGAAGGGGACAACAGAGGATGAGATGGCTGGATGGCATCACTGACTCAATGGATTGAGTCTGAGTGAACTCCAGGAGTTGGTGATGGACAGGGATGCCTTGTATGCTGCGATTCATGGGGTCACAAAGTCAGACACAACTGAGCAACGGAACTGAACTGAACTGAAGTGAAGTGAACTATGTTGGGTACATATATATTTATAATTGTTATATCTTCTTCTTGGATTGATCCTTTGATTATCATGTAGTGGTCTTCTTTGTCTCTTTTCACACTCTTTATTTCAAAGTCTACTTTATCTGATATGAGTATTGCTACTCCTAATTTCTGTTGCTCACATTTTGCATGAACTACCTTTTTCAAGCCCTTCACTTTCACTCTGAATATGTCCCTTGGTTTCAGGTAGGTGTCTTTTACACAACATATATAGAGGACTGGTTTTGTAACCTATTTACAATACTTTCTTTGTCACCTATCTATCCATTTGTCCATCCCTCTGTTCAGTCAACAGTCAATCTTTTTCCTTGGTGCATTTCAGTATGTGTCTCCTTAAATATCTCAGCAAGCCTGCCATTAAGTAGTGAGCAGTGTTTGTTTACAGCAATTTTCTTTGGATATTAACTTTACACAAAATGAGATATCTCACTCTTTTCTTTCCCCAGTCATGCTACCTTTTAATTGAAGTATAGTTGATTTATAATGTTGTGTTAAATTCAGCTTTACAGCAAAGTGATTCAGTTATACACATATATGTATATATATACGTATGTATACATACATTGTGTGTGGATCTATATATCTATATCTATACACATTCTTTTATTTAATATTTTATTATTATTATTATTGGCTACACTGTGCAGCAAGTAGGATTAGTTCCCTGACCAGGGTTTGAACCTGCATCCCCTGCAGTAGAAGTCTGGAGTCTTAACCTCTGAAGTGCCAGGGAAGTCCCATATTTTTTTTTCCATTATGATTTATCATTGGAAATTAAATATAGTTCTCTGTGCTGTACAGTAGGAAATAGTCAATCCATTCCATATACTCTATTTTATCCCTTAACCCCAGTCTCCTACTCCATTTCTACCCAAATATCTATGTCTATAGTGTCTTTCTGTTTCATACATATGTTCATTTGTGTCATATCTTAGTTTCCACATTTGAATGATACCATTTGGTATATATGTTTCCCTGTGTGCTTCACTTCACTTAGTATGATCATCTCTCGGATCATGCATGTTGACTCAAATGGCCTTACTGTTGTAACTGTACATGTTCTTGTATCCTTTTAATCATACATAGAGGTATTCATCTATGGTTATTTTCCCAGTTGTATTATTAAAAGGTGTGTAGTAAAGCACTCTTGGTATAGTACTTCCATTTTGAGTCTGTGTTAGGATTTTATATGTATATGTCAGTCAGTTCACTTCAATTGCTCAGTCGTGTCCAATTCTTTGTGACCCCATGGACTGTGGCATGACAGGCTTCCTTATCCATCGCCTACTACCTGAGCCTGCTTAAATTCAGATCCATCAAGTGAGTGATACCACCCAAATATCTCATCCTCTGTTGTCCGTTTCTCCTCCTATATTCACTCTTTCCCAGCATTTGGGGGCTTTTCCAGTGAGTCAGTTTTTCACATAAGGTGGCCAAAAATTGAAGTTTCAGCTTCAGTATCAGTCCTTCCAGTGAATATCCAGGAGTAATATCCTTAAGGATTGACTGGTTTGATTTCCTTGCAATCCAAGGGACTCTCCAGAGTATATGTGGGTATGAATAAATATTTATTGTGCTTATGCTTCATCTTTTGGAGAAATGGAAGAATACTTATGGATGTAATTCATAAAATGTTGATGTAGTCTCTCATATGTATATGCATGCATGAATAAATGTTTACTGTGCATATGATGCCCTCTCAAGGAGTAACAGAAAAATGCTAACCAATGTAATTTATAAAATAGGAATGTGTTCATTCATATGTATATCTCTGTATGAATAAATATTTGCCGTGGTTATGCTGCCATCTCATGGATAAATAGAAGAATGCTTATGAATGTAATTTATAAAATCCACGTGCATTCTTCACATGTTGAAAAAAATACTGTATAACTTTATTAAAAATTAATACATGTTTATAACAGAAAATGTAAAGTTTCTAGCGGAAAAAAAAAAAAGGAAAGAAAAAAAATCACCCGTGATCTCATTTACCATTTGCTCATAATTCTGAGTTCCCAGGTTGGGGCGATAAAAACATGAGGGTGTTCTACAGGTTTTCTACTATAAAATATTTTCTTTTATTTGAATTTTAACATAGAACTTGGTTCTAATATGTGATTCTTGCTTTGTTTACTTATATTTAAGTTTTTACTTTTACAAATACCTAGTAATTTGACCACATCTTTAGAGACTACTTGTTATAAACTTTTTTATTCTTTTCTTTGTTTTCTGTTTTTGCTATAGTTAAAAATTTTTTCATGTCGTGCCTCCAGTAAATAATACTGCAGTGAACATTGTGGTGCGTGCATCTCTTGGCATTAAGTTATTTTCCCCCCCAGAAAAATGCCCAGGAATGGGTCATATGGTGATTATATTTTTAGTTTTTTAAGGAGTTGCCATACTGTTCACCATAGTGGCCGTACCAATTTACATGCCCACCGACAGTGCTAGAGTGTTCCCTTTTCCCCACATTCTCTCCAGGAATTATTATTTGTAGAATTTTTGTTGATAACTATTCAGACTTGCGTGAAGTAATACAACATTGTAGTTTTGATTTGCATTTCTCTAATAATTAGGGATGATGATGAATTATGGATGGAGGTTTGTAACACTGATACAGGAGACAGGGAGCAAGACCATCCTCAAGAAAAAGAAATGCAAAAAATCAAAATGGCTGTATGAGGTGGCCTTACAAATAGCTGTGAAAAGAAGAGAAGACAAAAGCTAAGGAGAAAAGGAAAGATATATCATTTGAATGCAAAGTTCCAAAGAATAGCAAGGAGAGATAAGAAAGCCTTCCTCAGTGATAAGTGCAAAGAAATAGAGAAAAATAAAGAATGGAAAAGACGAGAGATCTCTTCAATAAAATTAGATACCAAGGGAACATTTCATGCAAAGATGGGCTCAATAAATGATAGAAATGCTATCAACCGAACAGAAGCAGAAGATATTAATAAGAGGTGACAAGAATACACAGGAGAACTGTACATAAAATATCTCAAGACCGAGATATTCACAATGGTGTGATCACTCACCTAGAGCCAGACATACTGGAAAGTGAAGTCAGAGCCAGACATCCTGGAAAGTGAAGTCAAGTGGGCCTTCAGAAGCAACACTATGAACACAGCTAGTGGACGTGATGGAATTCCAGTTGAGCTATTACAAATCCTAAATGATGATGCTGTGATATTGCTGCACTCAATATGCCAGCAAATTTGGAAAACTCAGCAGTGGCCACAGGACTCGAAAAGGGCAGTTTTCATTCCAATCCCAAAGAAAGACAATGTGAAAGAATGCTCAAATTACCACACAATTACGCTCATCTCACACGCTAGTAAAATAATGCTCAACATTCTCCAAGCAAGACTTCAGCAATACGTAAACTGTGAACTTCCAGATGTTCAAGCAGGTTTTAGCAAAGGCAGAGGAATCAGAGATCAAATTGTCAACATCTGCTGGATCATCAAAAAGCAAGAGAGTTCCAGAAAATAATATATATTTCTTCTTTAATGACTATGCCAAAGCCTTTGACTATGTGAATCACAATAAACCATGGAAAATTCTGAAAGAGATGGAAACACCAGGCCACCTGACCTGCCTCTTGACAAATATGTATGCAGATCAGGAAGCAACAGTTAGAACTGGATGTGGAACAACAGACTGGTTCCAAATAGGGAAAGGAATATGTCAGGGCTGTATATTATCACCATGCTTATTTAACTCATATGCAGAGTACATCATGAGAAAACTGGGCTGGAGAAAGCACAAGCTGGAATCAAGATTGCTGGGAGAAATATCAATAACCTCAGATATGCAGATGATACCATGCTTAAGGCAGAAAGTGAGGAGGAACTAAATAAAGCCTCTTGATGAAAGTGAAAGAGAAGAGTGAAAAGCTTAAAACTCAACTTTCAGAAAATGAAGATTATGGTCTTATCACTTTATGGCAAATAGATAAGGGAACAGTGGCTGGATTTATTTGGGAGGGGGTCTCTAAAATCACTGCAGATGGTGACCGCAGCCATGAAATTAAAAGACGTTTACTCCTTGGAAGGAAAGTTCTGACCAAGCTAGACAGTATATTAAAAAGCAGAGACATTATTTTGCCAACAAAGATCCATCTAGTCAAGGCTATGGTTTTTCCAGTAGTCGTGTATGGAGGTGAGAGTTGGGCTGTAAAGAAAGCTGAGTGCTGAAGAAGTGATGCTTTTGAACTATGGTGTTGGAGATTCTTGAGAGTCCCTTGGGCTGCAAGGAGATCCAAACAATCCATCATAAAGAAGATCACTCCTGGTGTTCATTGAAATGACTGATGTTTAAGCTGAAACTCCAATATTTTGGCCACCTAATGTGAAGAGCTGACTCATTTGACAAGATCCTGATGTGGGAAAGATTGAAGGCAGACATAGAAGGGGGCGACAGTGGACGAGATGTTTGGATGGCATCACTGACTCAATGGACATGAGTTTGAGTAGACTCCAGGAGTTAGTGATGGACAGGGAGGCCTGGCGTGCTGCAGTCCATGGGGTCGCAAAGAGTTGGACGTGACCAAGTGACTTACCTGAACTGAGACTTTCATGTATTTTATCGTCATCTGTATGACTTTCTTGGAGAAATATCTATATAGATCTGCCTGTTTTTGTTTTTTTTTTTCTTACTAGGCTACATAGCTGTTTGTATATTTTGGAAAATAACGCCTTGATAAGTTTGCTGTACAGCAGAAAGTAACACAACATTGTTAAACAACTACATGTCTACATAATGAAGGCTCCATTTACAGGAAGTTCTAGATGAAGCAAAAATAATCTACACTGACAGTACTGAGAACAGGGGTTGCATGTGGAAGGACAGTGTGGGGAACTGTACCAAAGACATTCTGTAGGATGATGGGGATTTTTTTTTTTTTTTGCAGTGAGCATTAGATATATAATCTAGGTGAAATTGCAAAAATATCTCTGCAGTGTAAATTCCAGAATCTTGCTAAGCAGCTCCATGTATTTATAAATTTACTAGATAATGTTATATCATCCTTCAGAAAGTTGCATCACACTATAATTTCACAACACTGCTGAAACATTCCTTTTCCAATTCTTCATCGTCAATTTGGAGGAAAATGTTGTATACTTCAACTTTCTCATTGAACTTTGGCAATTTTCATGGTGAGAAATCATATTCCATTTTTGTTTCTGTTTTCAATTCTTTTATTACCAAATAGGTTTGAATTTCTTACTGATTTCTGGTAATTTTCTTTTTTCTGGGTAATTTGTATTTATTTGTATTCTTATTATGTCACAATTCTCTTCTATTGGGTTTGTCATCTTTTCTTAACTTTGCACTATGCATAAATGAGGTAAATAAGCCCTTTGTAAGCTCTTTTCCAAATATTTCTCAATTGTCATTTTATAATTCCTTGTTTATTGTCTATTCAGCCATGCAGGAGTTTTACTACAAAGAAAGTTCTATAAATTTTCCCTTTTAAGCATCTGAACAAAGAGCATGTAAAATAAGAAATTTAAATAGTGGCCCAAATCTCTAGGAAGCTAGAGGGTGTGGTTAAAAGAATCAGGAGGGGTCAACTCTCTCTAAATTGCTCCCCATCATCCCCTAGAGGTGTCAGGATGAGGCTTTGTGATGTCAAGGCTCACCCAGGGCCACCATTGGCTGGGAAAGTGACTTGCTGACCTCATAAAGTTTAAGGGTGTGGTCACCTGGGGAGGGCTATATATAGAGGTGCTCAGAGGCTCTGGAGTAGACCACTGGGAGTCTTCAACATGACTAAGGTGACTGGGAAGCCACAAGGTTCTAGAACTGCTATGGAACAACTGACTTTAGATACCCAACAGAAAAAGATGAAGACCTCCTATCAACTGAGGTCCAAAGGACATGTCAAGGTAAGCTGAACCCACCTAAGCTTCTCATGTCTTTCTCTGTTTGACTTATTCAGTATGATCATCTCTAGGTCCATCCATGTTGAAAAAGTAGCATTATTTGATTCTTTCTTATGGCTGATATTCCATTGTATGCATAATATATCTGTCTTTAAACATTCACCTATCTATGGGCATTAATGGTTGTTTCTATGTCTTTGCTAATGTACATTGTGCTACTATAAAAAACGTTGTGCATATCACTTTTCTGATGGGAGTTTTCATCTTACTGGACATACACCAAGTGTTATTGTTAGATCATGTGATAACTGTATTTTTAGAGTTTAAAAAAACACTATACTGGGAAAGGAGATGGGCAGGAGGATCAAAAGGAGGGCATATATCTATATATATGGCTGATTCATGTTGAGGTTTGAAAGAAAAAAACATAATTCTGTAAAACAATTATCATTCAGAAAAGAAAAAAATTAATTATAAAAGAACTGCTTAGTGTTTTCAATACTCGCTGCATCAGTTTCTTGATTATTATGTATAGTATTGGTAGTGAAAGTCACTCAGTCATGTCCTACTCTTCAGGACTGCATGGATGATAGAGCCTATGGAATTAACCAGGCCAGAACACTGGAGTGGGTAGGCTTTTCCTTCTACAGGGGATCTTCCCCACCCATGAATTGAACCCAGGTCTCTTGCATTGCAGGCAGATTCTTTACTGGCTGAGCCACAAGGGAAGCTGTATTTTTCATGTTTCAGTTCAGTTCAGTCACTTAATCATGTTCAAATCTTTGTGATCCCATGAATCGCAGCACGCCAGGCCTCCCTGTCCATCACCAACTCCTGGAGTTCACTCAGACTCATGTCCATCGAGTCAGTGATGCCATCCAGCCATCTCATCCTCTGTTGTTCCCTTGTCCTCCTACCCCCAATCCTTCCCAGCATCAGTCTTTTCCAACGAGTCAACTCTTTTCATGAAGTGGACAAAGTACTGGAGTTTCAGCTTTAGCATCATTCCTTCCAAAGAACACCCATGGCGGATCTTCTTCAGAATGAACTGGTTGGATCTTCTTTCAGTCCAAGGGACTCTCAAGAGTCTTCTCCAACACCACAGTTCAAAAGCATCAGTTCTTTGGTGCTCATCATTCTTCACAGTCCAACTCTCACGTCCATAGATTACCACAGGAAACCATAGCCTTGACTAGACGGACCTTTGTTGGCAAAGTAATGTCTCTGCTTTTCAATATGCTATCTAGGTTGGTCATAACTTTCCTTCCAATGAGTAAGAATGTTTTAATTTCATGGCTGCAGTCATTATCTTCAGTGACTTTGGAGCGCCCCCCCCCGCGCCCCAAAATCAAGTCTGACATTGTTTACACTGTTACTCCATCTATTTCCAATGAAGTGATGGGGCCAGATGCCATGATCTTCGTTTTTTGAATGTTAAGTTTTAAGCCAACTTTTTCACCCTCCACTTTCACTTTCATCAACAGGTTCCTCTTCACTTTCTCCCATAACGGTGGTGTCATCTGCATATCTGAAGTTATTGATATTTCTCCCAGAAATCTTGATTCCAGCTTGTGCTTCTTCCAGCCCAGTGTTTCTCATGATGTGCTCTGCATAGCAGTTAAGCAGGGTGACAATATACAGCCTTGTCATAATCCTTTTCCTATTTGGAACCATTCTGTTGTCCCATGTGCAGTTTTAACTGTTGCTTTCTGACCTGCATATAGGTTTCTCAAGAGGCATTTCAGGTGGTCTAGTATTCCCATCTCTTGAAGAATTTTCCACAGTTTATTGTGATCCACACAGTCAAAAGCTTTGGCATAGTCAATAAGGAATAAATAGATGTTTTTCTGGAATTCTTTTGCTTTTCTGATGATAGTGGATGTTGGCAATTTGATCTCTGGTTCTTCTGGCTTTTCTAAAACCAGCTTGAACATCTGGAATTTCATGTTTCATGTATTGCTGAGCCTAGCTTGGAGAATTTTGAGCCCTACTTTGCTGGCGTGTGAGATGAGTGCAGTTGTGTGGTAATTTGAGCATTTTTTGGCATTGCCTTTCTATGAGATTGAAATGAAAACTGCCCTTTTCCAGTCCTGTGGCCACTGCTGAGTTTTCCAAATTTTCTGGCATATTGAGTGCAGCACTTTCACGGCATCATCTTTCAGGATTTGAAATATCTGAACTCTTGTAGCCCTTTCGACTGTAGCCCACCAGTCCTCTCTCCATAGAATCTCCAGGCATGAATACTGGAGTGAGTTGCCATGGCTCCTCCAGGGTATGTTCCTCATCCAAGGATTAAACTGGCATCTCTTATGTCTCCTGCACTAGCAGACAGGTTCTTTACAACTAGTGCCACCTGGGAAGCCCTTTCTAAGGGTCAGTTCAGTTCAATTCAGTCACTCAGTCATGTCTGACTCTTTGTGACCCCATGAATCACAGCAGGCCAGGCCTCATTGTCCATCACCAACTCCCGGAGTTCACTCAAACTCATGTCCATCAAGTCAGTGATTCCATTCAGCCATCTATCTCATCCTCTGTCGTCCCCTTTTCCTCCTGCTCCCAATCTCTCCCAGCATCAGGGTAGTTGTCATTAAAGCCTGAATGCCTTGTTTATAGTCAGCGTCCATCAGCCCAAGGCATAAGGTTGCTATTCCTGAACATGGCCACAAATCTGCAGCATTTCTTAGGGTTCTCCTCCTGTTACTACGTCTGGTAACTGCATCTTTAGAAGTATGTGCCATTTCCACTTGTAAAAGACAGTAGTATGAGATAGAGGAAGCTTCTGAATGCTTGTGTCTCCTTCCTACTCGGTTTTATTGTAGTTCATATTTCTGTTTTTGACGAAGGTGATGAACAGAATTGCCTTTGTTGTGCCTGTACAGATTCTTGCTCCCTTACGCGGATACAGACATTCAGCAATGTTTATTTCCTCCAACCTGCTCTTAGAATGTGTGTATTATATCACTCTTGCTAAATCAGTCTATGTAGATTATGTATTTGACAGGTATTTGTGGGAATTCATGAATTTCAGCCTACCAATTTCAGGTAAGCCTTTTTCTCACCTATTCCTTTTGCTAAGTATCAGGGAGTTCCCATCACTGAATGTCCATTTTACCTTGGTCAGAGTACTCACTGTCAGTAATCTGGTCTGTTCTATTTGAAAGGTAAATCCTGTAACACAGCTCTCACCTTCCCTTCACTGACTTATCACTTATCTGTACCTCTGACAACATTATTTCCTTGTTTTAATGTGTGAGTCATATTCCTCCTGAACCTGAATCCCATTCCTTGATCCATTCATCTCTTCCTCACTGTGTACTTTCTTTACTTTCATCTCTGAGCATTGGGAATGCTGCTGCAGTGTATGCTCTCTTGTGTGTGGTTTTCAAAACCTGTGTATTTCTGAAGTATCCTTGGAGTGGAATACCAGACCACCTGATCTGTCTCTTGAGAAATCTGTATACAGGTCAGGAAGCAACAGTTAGAACTGGACATGGAACAACCCAAATAGGAAAAGGAGTACATCTAGCCTGCATATTGTAATCCTGCCTATTTAACTTATATGCAGAGTACATCATGAGAACTGCTGGGCTAGAGGAAGCACAAGCCAGAATCAAAACCACTGGGAGAAATATCAATAACCTCAGATATGCGAATGACACCACCCTTATGGCATAAAGTGAAAAGGAACTAAAAAGCCACTAGATGGAAGTGAAAGGAGAGAGTGAAAAAGTTTGCCTAAATCTCAACTTTCAGAAAACAGAGATTATGTTATCTGGTCCCATCACTTCATGGCAAATAGATGGGGAAACAGTGGAAACAGCTGCTGACTTTATTTTTCTGGGCTCCAAAATCACTGAAAATTTTGATTGCAGCCATGAAATTAAGACACTTGCTCCTTGGAAGGAAAGTTATGACCAACCTAGACAGCATATTAAAAAAGCAAACTTTGGCAACAAAGCTCCATCTAGTCAAGGCTATGGTTTTTCCAGTAATCATGTATGGATGTGAGAGTTGGACTATAAAGAAAACTGAGCATGGAAGAATTGATGATTTTGAAGTGTGGTGTTGGAGAAGACTCTTGAGAGTTCCTTGGACTGCAAAGAGATCCAACCAGTCCATCCTAAAAGAGGTTAGTCCTGGGTGTTCACTGGAGGGACTGATGTTGAAGCTGAAACTCCAATATTTTGGCCATCTGCTGCGAAGAACTGACTCATTTTAAAAGGCCCTGATGCTAGGAAAGACTGAGGGCAGGAGGAGAAGGGGATGACAGAGGATGAGATTTTTGGATGGCATCACTGACTCAATGGATGTGGGTCTGGGTGGACTCTAGGAGCTGGTGATGGACAGGGAGGTCTGGCATGCTGTGGTTCATGGGGGCGCAAAAAGTTGGACATGACTGAGCAACTGAACTGAAATGAACTAGGAGTGGAGAGGCTATGTCATACTTTCTAATTTTTTTCTATAAACGCTCGTGGGCAGTGATTCTTATACTGGCTCCTCTCACTGATATGTCCCCACTACTATAAAAGGAACCCTTAATATTAATCTACCATTTTTGGTCTGGTCAATTTTCCATGGTGGCCTTTTCCAGTGCTCAGAGTTGATGTCTCCTGGCAGTTTGGATTCTGTATCTCTGGTAAGAAATCCTATGGAGTACTGTTCATGGGCTTTTTGCTATTTGAAAGCACTTGAATTGTGTTTACCTGTTTATGTTTTCTTTTGGAGAGTGTCTCATTTGTGTGTGTTTCTGTGTGTCTGCTTACTTGTTTATTTTTGGGTATGTGACCCCTGACGTGTTCAAAGGTAGGTATCATGTTGAGTCCAGCTGTGTGGTGAATATCAGATGCCCATCAGTGATAGTTTTCAGGGTGTGATTACAGAGAAAAGCCTCCATGCTGCAAAGCTTCTTTATTCTGTCCTCTTTGAAGATGGCCTTTACTGCCTGACACTTTTAGTCAGGCTTGACTATACATTAGTGTAGAACGAGCCATAGGATGCCACCAAATATGATGTCTTATTACTCTTGGATTTTCAGTTCAGTTCAGTCACTCAGTCGTGTCCGACTCTTTGCGACCCCATGAATCATAGCACGCCAGGCCTCCCTGTTCATTACTGTCTCTCGGAGTTCACTCAGACTCACGTCCATCAAGTCCATGATGCCATCCAGCTATCTCATCCTCGGTCATCCCCTTCTCCTCCTGCCCCCAATCCCTCCCAGCATCAGAGTCTTTTCCAATGAGTCAACTATTCACATGAGGTGGCCAAATTACTGGATCTTCAGCTATAGCATCATTCCTTCCAAAGAAATCCCAGGGCTGATCTCCTTCAGAATGGACTGGTTGGATCTCCTTGCAGTCAAAAGGACTCTCAAGAGTCTTATCCAACACCACAGTTCAAAAGAATCAATTCTTCAGCACTCAGCCTTCTTCACAGTCCAACTCTCACATCCATACATGACTACAGGGAAAACCATAGCCTTGACTAGATGGACCTTAGTCGGCAAAGTAATGTCTCTGCTTTTGAATATGCTATCTAGGTTGGTCATAACTTTTCTTCCAAGGACTAAGCATCTTCTAATTTCATGTCTGCAGTGATTTTTGGAGCCTCCAAAAATAAAATCTGACACTGTTTCCACTGTCTCCCCATCTATTTCCCATGAAGTGATGGGACGGGATGCCATGATCTTCATTTTCTGAATGTTGAACTTTAAGCCAACTTTTTCCGCTCTCCTCATTCACTTTCATCAAGAGGCTTTTTTAGCTCCTATTCACTTTCTGCCATAAGGGTGGTGTCATCTGCATATGTGAGGTTATTGATATTTCTCCAGGCAATCTTGATTCCAGCTTGTGTTTCTTCCAGTCCAGCGTTTCTCATGGTGTACTCTGCATAGAATTAAATAAGCAGGGTGATAATATATATCCTTGACGTACTCCTTTTCCTATTTGGAACCAGTCTGTTGTTCCATGTCCAGTTCTAACTGTTGCTTCCTGACCTGCATACAGATTTCTCAAGAGGCAGGTTAGATGGTCTGGTATTCCCATCTCTTTCAGAATTTTCCAGTTTATTGTGATCGGCACAGTCAAAGGCTTTGGCATAGTAAATAAAACAGAACTATTTTGCTTTTTCAATGATCCAGCGGATGTTGGCAATTTGATCTCTGGTTCCTCTGCCTTTTCTAAACCAGCTTGAACATCAGGGAGTTCACGGTTTATGTTTTGCTGAAGCCTGGCTTGGAGAATTTTGAGCATTACTTTACTACCATGTGAGATGAGTGCAATTGTGTGGTAGTTTGAGCATTCTTTGGCATTGCCTTTCTTTGTGACTGGAATGAAAAGTAAACTTTTTCAGTCTTGTGGCCACTGCTGACTTTTCCAAATTTGCTGTCATATTGAGTGCAGCACTTTCACAGCACCATCTTCCAGGATTTGAAACAGCTCAACTGGAATTCCATCACCTCCACTAGCTTTGTTCGTAGTGATGCTTTCTAAGGCCCACTTGACTTCACATTCCAAGATGTCTGGCTCTAGATGAGTGATCACATCATCATGATTATCTGGATCTTGAAGATCTTTTTTCTACAGTTCTTCCATGTATTCTTGCCACCTCTTCTTAATATTTTCAGCTTCTGTTAGGTCTAGACCATTTCTGTCGTTTATCGAGCCCATCTTTGCATGAAATGTTCCCTTGGTATCTCTAATTTTCTTGAAGAGATCTCTAGTCTTTCCCATTCTGTTCTTTTCCTCTATTTCTTTGCATTGATCGCTGAAGAAGGCTTTCTTATCTCTTCTTGCTCTTCTTTGGAACTCTGTATTCAGATGCTTATATCTTTCCTTTTCTCCTTGGCTTTTCACCTCTCTTCTTTTCACAGCTGTTTGTAAGGCCTCCCCAGACAGCCATTTTGCTTTTTGCCTTTCTTTTCCATGGGGATGGTCTTTATCCCTATCTCCTGTACAGTGTCACAAACCTCATACCATAGTTCATCAGGCACTCAATCAGATCTAGATTTTATTTTAAGTAAAATTCCTAGTCTATTTAAGTTGATTGACAAGTATGCATTTGTTTTATGTGAACAGATTATTTTTCCATGACACTGAGAATACTAGATGTTCAGCTGTGCTTGTTTTCACCTACATGTTATTAGAATGTGTTTTGTCTACGACTCTTGCTGAAGTAGGTTTATGTGGATCCTGTATTCTATATGTATCTGTGGCAAGAAGTTAATACCAAGTTCCAGATGCATGCCTTCCATCAAGCTGTGTCCTCCACTACCACTAAGCTTCTTTTCAGGTTGGATGCCCATGTCACCTTTGTGTGGGTGCTCACTGTTCTGAATTTTTGCATTAGACCTCTCTGTTTCATCCCATGATGATTCTTGAATCGACCTTCCTTCACTCAGTGTGATGATCTCTGGATTTATCTCTATCTGTTAAGACAGTCTATGTTCGTACTTCAATCCTTGATTCAAAATTCATTCTACACCATATCATATTTCTTTATCCATTGCTCTCTCCAGGTGTACTATCTTTACTTTCATCTCTTCAATGTTCTGAGTGGTGCACTGGGACCCCGTTTGGTGTGTGTGGTGTCTGAAACCTATTCATTTCTGAAATATTTCAGGAGAGGACCTAATTAATCATACTCTCTCTACCTATTTATTTATTTTTTGTCTCATGGGAGTGCACTCTTCTAGTCATCATCATAGTGGCTTTTATCCTATCCATCCCACCAGTACCCTAAAGTATCTGCTGTACTAATGTTACTCTACCATTGATGCCATATCTAGCATTTGACAGTGGCCTTTTCCCACGCTCAGGCAGAGTGATAACATCCTGACATCTTAGATGTCTGTATCTCTTAGAATTCACCTTATATGCAAATTGCCATGTTCTATTTTAGAGAAACATGGGATTGTGTTTACCTGTTCATATCCTCTTCCTGTTAGCTTCTCTTGTGTTTATTAATTTTCCACTCTGTGACCCCTGGAAATTTGTTAAGGGTGGGTAGTTTTTGGAGCTCAGCACCCTTGTGAATTAGCAAGCATTTTAAGATTGCTGTTAGAGAAAATGTCCACAAGGCGACAGCATTTTTTCATTCCCTCCTCTTGTTACTCTGATAACAGCAGCCTGGAACGTTACCCCAGCCCTGGTTATAAATGAGAGTAGAATGAGGCACAGAATGACATCAAAAGTTTTTATCTCTTTAGCCTTTGAGGTTTTGTCTTTAAGTCCAACGTTATTTTTTATTTAAGACCCTTTACACCAGTGCAGTTGTTGCAGGGAAACAGTTTCTTTATCCTTTCCACATATAACGAGGTATTCAACTGTCATCATTGTCAGAGTTATCTTTTAGAATCTGTTGAATACATGTCTCTTGATAGAGGAAGTCTATGTGGATTATGAACTGCACAGGTATTTTTGGGTATAATTTTATTGCACTCTTCAAATTTTTGTCTCTTACCCACCGATACTCTTTGCTAACTGTAATTTTCTTACCAGGAATGTAAGTCTATTTCACTTTTGTTTTGGTATTTATAACAATCAATATGTTTTTTAATCCCCTCTGGAAGGCATATGTTGTAAATTGTGTTTAATCCACCCTTCTTTACTTACTGTGATTCACTCTAGATTTCTGCATATCCGGGAAAATGGCATTTTTTGCATTTTCATAATGTCAGAGTCATATTTTATTGTGTCCCTATGTCCAAGATCTTTCTTTTTCCATTTGCAGTCAATGATTCTCTTTCTTTTCATCTCTTGAGCATTATGAATGCTGCTGCTGTACATTTTTGGGGGGTGGGGAGGGATGTGGGCATGTGTTTTCCATGATCTGTTGGTTTCTAAAATGCTTTGGGATTGGAGCTTCCACATTACATCATCTGTTCCATTTTGTGATTCCAAGGCACTTTGACAGCCTTGCCCATGAATGTTCTGATCGCTTATCTACCACCAGTGGCATATAAGGGACCCCTTTACTAATACTGCTCTACTCTTTCTTTTCTATCAGTAGAGTTTTGGATAATGGCCTGTTTTGTTTCTCACTAGTGATATTACATTGCAGTTTAATTTTTCATCACTGATAATAAAGCAAATGAGGCACATTTCCAGTGGCTCCTTTCTAAGCATTAACTTGTATTTACCTGTTGAAGTTTCCTTTCTGATCATATGGTTTGTTCTTGTTTTTATTTTGGGGTGCTACCGCTGGCCATGTTGTAAGAGTAGGTGGCATTTAGAGACTGGTCTCCTTGTGAATAATCAGTGTCTATCCACTTAAGGTTTATGGCTGCTGCTCCCGAAAGTGGCCACCAGATGGCAGCATTTCTTGGGATCTCTTGTTAGTACAGTAACTGCATCTTTAGAGGTATGAGCAATTTCTGCTTCTAAATGAGAGTAAAATGAACTAAAGGAAGCTCGGCCCCCTACTCCTAAAGCTTGTGTCTACTTCATTCTCGGTCTTATTGTAGTTCATATTTCTTGTTTGAGTTGCCTTTGTTGTGGCTGTACCAATTCTTGTTCCCTTACACCAATACACATAGGCATTCAACAGTGGCTATTTCCTCCAATCTGCTCTCAGAAATTGTATAGTATATCATTCTTGTTAAGTCTATCCCTGAGGATTATGTATGTGACAGGCATTTGGGGGAATCCCCATTTTACCTCAGTCTGTGTACTGACTGGCAGCAATATTGTCTGTCCCATTTGAAAGGTAAATGCTATCATCAGCCCTTCTTCACTGACTCTGATTATCACATTTTTCTGTACCTCTGACAATGACATTATTTCTTTGTTTCAATGCCTTAGTCATATTGTATCATGAACATGAATTCCATTCCTGATCCATTCATCTCTCCACCCTACGTGTTTTCTTTGCTTTCATCTCTGGGCATTGTGAATGCTGCTGCAGTACATACTCTCTTGCATGTGGTTTTCAAAATCTGTGTATTTCTGAAATAACCTAGGAATGGCGAGGCCTAGTCATACTGTCTCTTTTGTTTCTGTAAAGTCATATGAACATTGATTTGTATACTGGCTCTTCCCATTGATGTGCCCTCACTAGTATAAAATGATCCCCATTACTAATGTTAATCTAGCATTTCTGGTCTGGACCATTTTCCATGGTGTCCTTTTCCAGTGCTCAGATTTGATGTCTTGTGGCAGTTTAGATTCTGTATCCTGATAAGAAACCCTGTTGAGTACTATTCAAGCGAGTTTTACACAATTCATAGGGTTTTTGGTTTTTGAAAGCACTTGGAGTTGTATTTACCTAGTGATGTTTACTTTCTGAGTGTGTCCCCATTTTGTTTTGGTTTTAGTTTGTTTCCAATATTATTATTATTGTTATTTTTGATGTGTGACTCCTGGCATGTTGAAAGGTAGATATCATGTTGAGTCCAGCAGCCTTGAGAATATCAGATGAACCTCAGCAATAGTTTGAAGGCTATAGTTACAGCATTCATGAGAAAAGCCTCCATGCTGAAAGGTATATTCCCTCTTTTAGGATAGCTACTTTTGTCTTAGTGTTTTTGTCATGCTTGGCTGTACATTAGAGTAGAAAGATCCAGAGAAGCTACAAAACATGGGGTCTCTTCACTCTCCTTAGCTCAGTCCTCCTTAGTTTAACTCCCTTTAGCTTAGCTGTTCTTAGCTCAGCTGTCCTTAGCTCAGCTGTCCATAATTCTCCTTAGCATATCTCTCCTTAGTTTAGCTCTCCTAAGCTCAGCCCTCCTAGCCGTCCTTAGCAGAGCCCTGCTTAGGATAGTTCTCATTAGCTTGACTTTCCTTAACTTAGATTTCCTTAACACAGCTCTTCTTTTGTTAGTTTAGATCTCCTTATCTTAGTTCTCCATAGTTCAACTCTGCTTAGCATAGCCCTCCTTAGGATAGCTATCATTAGCTCAGCTCTCCTTCTATCAGTCAGTTCAATCATTTACTCTTGTCCAACTCTTTGCAACCCTGTAGACTGCAGCACACTTGGCCTCCCTGTCCATCACCAACTCCCAGAGTTTATGCAAACACATGTTAATTGAGTTAGTAATGCCATCCAACCATCTCATCCTCCATTGTCTATTTCTCCTTTTGCTTTCAATATTTCGCAGCATCAGAGTCTTTTGAAATGAGTCAGTTCATCACATTAGATGGCTAAAGTATTGGAATTTCGGCTTAAGCATCAGTCCTTCCAAAGAATATTCAGAACTGACTTCCTTTAAGACGGAATGGTTGGATCTCCATGCAGTTGAAGGGACTCTTAAGAGTCTTCTCCAAGACCACAGTTCAAAAGAATCAATTCTTCAGCACTCAGCTGAAGAATCACATTCATACATTACTACTGGACAAATCATATTTTTGACTACATGGATCTTTGTTGGCAAAGTAATGTCTCTTTTTTTTAAGGTACTAGCATTTTCATATGTATTGGTCACAACTTTTCTTCAAGCAGTAAGCATCTTTTCATTTCATAGCTTCAGTTACCATCTTCAGTAATTTTGGAGCCCTAAACTTGGAAGAAAATTTATGACCCACCTAGATTGCATATTGAAAAGCAGAGACATTACATTGCCAAAAGTTTTGTCTAGTCAAGACTTTTGTTTTTCCAGTGGTCAGGTATGGCTGTGAGTTTTACTGTGAAGAAACCTGTGAACACCGAAGAATTGATGCATTCGAACTGTGATGCTGGAGAAGACTCTTGAGAATCCCTTGGACTGCAAGGAGATCCAGTCAGTCCATTCTAAAGGAGATCAACCCCGAGATTTCTTTGGAAGAAATGATGCTGAAGCTGAAACTCCAGTACTTTGACCACCTCATGCAAAGAGTTGACTCATTGGAAAAGACTTTGATTCTGGGAGGGAGTGGGACAGGAGGAAAAGGAGAAAATAGAGGATGAGATGGCTGGATGGCATTACTGAGTCAATGGACGTGAGTTTGAGTGAACTCTGGGAGATGATGATGGACAGGGAGGCCTGGAGTGCTGACTCATGGTGTTGTAAAGAGTCGGACATGACTGAGTGACTGAACTAAACTGAAAAATAAAATCTGTCACTATTTCCACTGTTTCCCAATCTATCTGGCATGAAATGATAGGAGTAGATGCCATGATCTTAATTTTCTGAATGTGGCCTTAAGCCAACTTTTTCGTTTTCCTCTTTAACTTTCACTAAGAGCTTCTTTAGTTCTTTGCCTTCTGCCATAAGGGTGATGTCATCTGCATATCTAGGGTTATTGATATTTCTCCCAGAAATCTTGATTCCAGCTTGTATTTCCTCCAGGCCAGCATTTCTCATGATGTACTCTGCATATAAAATAAATAACAGGGTGACAATATACAGCCTTGATGTACTCCTTTTCTTCTTTGGAACCAGTGTGTTCCATGTCTAGTTCTAACTGTTGATTCCTGACCTGCATGTAGATTTCTCAAGAGACAGGTCAGTTGGTCTGGTATTCCCTTCTCTTGAAGAATTTTCCACAGTTTGTTGTGATCCACACAAAGTCTTTGGCATAGTCAATAAAGCAGAATTAGATGTTTCTCTGGAATTCTCTTGCTTTTTGATGATCAAACGGATATTGGCAGTTTGATCTCTGGTTCCTCTGCCTTTTCTGATTCCAGCCTGAACATCTGGTAGTTCATGGTTCACATACTCTTGAAGCCTGGCTTGGAAACTTTTGAGCACTGTTTTATTTGTGTGTGAGAGAAATGCAATTGTGTGGTAGTTTCAGCATTTTTTGGCATTGCCTTTCTTAGGGATTGCAGTGAAACTGACCTTTTCTAGGCCTGTGGCCACTGCTGATTTTTCTAAATTTGCCTGCATATGGAGAGCAGCACTTTCACTGCATCATCTTTTAGGATTTGAAATAGCTCAGCTGAAAGATCTCCAACCCACGCCATCTAAGGATCTCATTTTGTTCAGCCCTTCTGACCTGATTCCCTCAAGCTGAGTGACTTGTCCCTAAGATGTAGAACCCACTTTATGCCCAGATTTCCCTGAGTCCTCATATAGAGATCCTCAAAATTCTTCTTGGAGAAATATTTCCTCTCCTGCACTGGAACAGAGCCCTGATTTCTACATGACCCCAGTCTAGCAGTTATGGCCTGCCAGGTCTAATTAAGACTCCTCTGTCACTCAGAGACTCGTCCCTCCAAGTGACTTTCCTCAGAGCGACTGAATTGTCAGAAAACCAAAGAAACCAAATCTAATTCATATTGGGTTGGTCTGTCATAGCTGGTCAGGACCCATCCTTCCCACCAATACCCTCACCTGAATTTCCCCTCACCTTCCTTCCCTGGACACTCCACACAAAGAAGACAGACCAGGCTATTGACAATGCCCTGAGCTTTCTCTGCATCTTTTTCTTCCACCTTGACCCTGAGGCAGTCCCTTTACCGTGAGCCCAAACAGGTCTCCAGAGGAGAGCACTGGGAGAGATGCTGGAAGAACAAAGTGGAAGCCCACTGTGAGGGATGGAGGCAGCAAAATTTGCCTCTAAGCCAGCTCTATTTGAAGGACATAGAACTGTCCCTGAAGGACCACAGACTGCTTGCCTGGGTAGCTGAGTGAAATTCTCTGTGAATGTACACAGGATGGGAGTGCCTAGTCCTGTCAGAGATGGTGGCATAGAATGGGACAAAACGGGACATGAGCATTGTCAAATGCTCTGTGTCCAGGGAGAGTTAGGAAAATACTCAGTGTTTATTCAGTTAAGCAGGACACAGTCAGGAAGAAAAGTCTTCATCCCAGTCTTACACAGACCATCCAGTAGGTTCAGCCTACTCCGTGCACAAAAAATAGAGGAGAAGACCCTACTCTAAGGTCTGACTTACATTAGTAAATCAATGATGAAATCTACTATTTTCCTTAGGCCAAAGATGCTTTCAAGGACATTTTTATATACTTCACCAAGGAAGATGGGCAGAAAGGGCAAAATGGGAAAAGAATTCGATATAGGAACGTAAAAAGGAACTACAAAGCATGGCTTGCTATAGGTGACAGGAAACATGAGCCTGGGAAACATGAAACAGGTCTTTAGCCTTAGTGTTTACTTGGTTCTCTCTTAGGTGGCTTTATCTACTTAAAGTTCCCTTTTTGTGGAGACTAACCTGAGGGAAATTTTTATTGTTTTGTACCAAAGAGCAGTTGCCCCTGCAATGCAAAGCGAACCTCTTGCCTTTTTCTACATCCTCCCAGTCCATCCTACCAAGTCCCCTGACTTTGTGACACTTTCCATTCCTTCTGTGCTTTATTCCTCCTTCTTACTGCAAGTATTTTACTTCTTTCCAGGTCTCAGAGCCCCTTGACCAGCTTTCATGCATCATCTTGGGCAGAGCATCACATTTCAGGTAGATGACACTGAAGATTCTGATAAAGAATAGACACCAAGGCAGCTAGTGAGGGGCCAGAAGGATTTAGAGGTGTCTTCCTGAAATTAGCCTGGGCTTAGGTCTCAACCACATCTCAGCCATTAGCAAAGAAAATATAATTTCTGGCATTCTGAAGTGGTTGTGGCTGAATATTGACATAAGCCTGAATGAAGGTGGAAGGAGAGGTTTTCCAGTGTAATTCTCAAAAGTTTTATGTTTAAAATTTATCATTCTTTTCAAAAAGAATTTTTTTCTAAAATTTCCAATGAAAGGCAGTTAAAGAAACCTTAGACTATAAATTCACCAAAGAGATTCCTAATACTTATAAGAATTCAGTTATTTGATTAAATCTCTTAGAAAAGGAAATGACTAGCATATTATGTCAAGATAAATCATTTATCTATGTATATAAAATAACACCACATGATCT
>SJYE01018437.1:84086-103061 GCA_006408755.1 Eudorcas thomsonii | reverse complement strand
GTGAAACTAATTCTTTGTTTTGATTCTGGGAAAGGGTTTCAGAGAACTGTGTATTCTCCCTGATCTTTCCCACATTCCACTTACCAGAGACAGCATCAGTTAAATAAAATGAAGTACACTCATAAAATAGAAGTGAGCAGCTCACCTCTTCTTCTGCTGCTCAGAGAGTTTAGAAGAGTTAATCTACCTAGACTGGAGAAAACAATTTAGATAGTTCTAGGATTCTCCACCTGTTGATTTCTGTTCTCCCAGATTTTTAAAAATTATGTATATAATTTTGGATGCCCTGGGTCTTTGTTGCTGTTCATGGGATTTCTCTGGTTGCGGTTACTGGCTTCTCATTGCAGAACACATGCAGGCTCAGTAGTTTGTGACACATAGGCTTAGTTGCCCCACAGAAAGTGGCATCTTCCTGGACCAGTGATCGAACTTGTGTCCTCTGCATTGGCAGGCAGATTCTCATCCACTGTGCCACCACGGAAGTCCATTTGTTCCCTTAGGTTATTAAAACTAGTGGAAGAGACATGAAAACCAAAGGTTTTGACATGAAGAGAGAGTCTTCATACATTCATACCGCACAGTTCACCATACCTCTACACATCGTTATTTACCTTGTTAACAATTTCTGAGTGTATGGTACACTGTTGCTAACTATGTACGCATTGCTTTATGGCAAATCTGTAGAAAATTTTCATTTTGCATAATTGAAGCCCTATACCTATTTAGCAACAATTCTCCAATTTTTCCTCCTCACAGATCTTGACAACCAAAATTATATTTTCTGTTTCCATGGATTTGATTAAGATACATCATAGAAGTGGAATCATGCAATATTTGTCATTTTTTGATGGGTTCATTTGACTTAGCATATTATCAAAGCCCATCCCGGAGGTAGCATATGACAAAATTCTTTCTTAAGGCTTCAAAATATTCCATTGTGTGCTATACAATCTTTATCTGTTTATCCACAAATGAACATTTAGACTGCTTTCACATCTTGCCAACTGGGAATAATCCTGCAATGACTATAGATGTGTGAACTATTTATTCAAGATCTCACTCATTTTTTTAATGGAAATACACTATAGAATTGGATTGCTAGATCATACAGCAGTTTTAATTTTCTGAGGAAACTCCATATGGTTTTCTGTAACGGTTTCAACATTTTACATTTCCAACAGTATATAAGGGTCCCAATTTCTCCAAACATGCTATTGGTTTTTTTTTGGTTTTTTTGTTTTTTATATTGGCCATCACAGAGGTATGAGATAATTTATGTTGTGGTTGAAATGTGTCCTTCCCTATTGATTAGTAATATTGAGCATCTTTGCATATGTTTGTTAGCCTTCTTTGGAGAAATGTCTATTCAATTACTTTTTACCTCAGTCTGCCATAACAAAACAGACTGCATGACTTAAACCACAGAAATTTGTTCTCTTATAACACTGGAGCATGCAAGTTTGATATCAGGATGCCATCATAGTCAATCAGGTTATCTTCCTGGCTTGTAAGTAGCCTTCCTATTGGTGTACCTTATTAACCCTTATCAGATACATATTGAACAAATATTTTCTGCCATCTTGTAGGTGGTCTGTTCACTCTCTTCCTTTGTTTCACTCTGTTCCTCTGTTTCACTGTGTGTCCTTTGCTGGACGGAGGTTTTAAGATTAATATAGTCTCATTTGTCTATTTTTACTTTGTTACTAATACTTGTGCACTAATACTTGTATCAGATCTAAAAAATCACTACTGATCCAATATTGTGAAGCTTCACTCTGTTTTTCTTCTAACAGTCTTATCAAGTCTTACGTTTAGGTCTTTAATCCAGTCTGAGTTGATTTTTCTTCATGACATAAGATCTTCATTATTTTGCTTATGGATATTTTGTTTCCCCAGTGTCATTTGTTACAGGGATTAAACTTTCTCCAATTTCTTGACATCTTTGATGAAGATCATTAGACCATGTATCCAAGAGTTTATTTCTGGCTGTCTATTCTGCTCCATTGATTGGTATGTCTGTCTTTTTGCCACTGGGCTTCTTCAGTGTCTCAGCAGGTGACAAATCTGCCTTCAATGCAGGATACACAGGAGATGAGGGTTCAATCCATGAATTAGCATCACCTGGAGAAGGAAATGGCAACCTCCTCCAGTATTTTTGCCTAAGACAGGGAGCCTTGTGGCCTACAGTCCAAAAGGTTGTAAAGGCTCATGATGACTGAGTGAATAAGCATGCAACTTTTTGCCAAAACTAGACTATTTTGGTTACTGTATCTTTATAATATATTCTGAAGTCAGAGGCCTCCAGCTTTGCTGTTCTTTCTAAGATTTTTTTGCCTATTTGGGGTCCTCTGACATTCTAGATTAACTGTAGGATGGATTTTCTGTATGTATCTGAAAAAAATTTCATTGGGATTTTAATAAAAAATGCATTGAATCTTTAAATTGCTTTGGGTAGTATGAATAGCTTAATAATATTAAGTCTCCAAATCCAAAAACATGAGATGCCTTCCTGTTTACTTGTGTCAGATTCTTTTCAGCAATACTTTGTAGTTTTCAAAGTATAAGTCTTTCATCTCCTTAAGTTTACTCCCAAATATTTCATTCTATTTGATACTATTATAAATAAGATTATTGGGACTTCTTTGGTGGTCCAGTGGCTCAGATTCCACACTCCTTGGGTTCAATCCCTGGTCAGGGAACTATATCCCACATGCCACAACAATGACCAAGCACAAATAAATAAATAACAGGTCTTGAATATACTTTAAAAAATATAAAATAAATAGGATTGTTTACTTATTATCCTTTTTGAATGGTCATTGTTTATCCATGGAAATAGAAATATATTTGCATGTTGATTTTGTACCATGCAACTTTCTGTGCAGCGTGTGTGTGTGTGTGTGTGTGTGTGTGTGTGTGTGTGTGTGTGTGTAATTTTAAAGATTTTCTGCACATAAAATCATTTCCTCTCTGAAATGACATAATTTTACCTTTCTTTCCAAATGGAAGCCTTTGTTTTTCTTTTCTAATCTAATGCCCTAGCTAGGACTTCTAATATTGTGTTGAATAGATGAGTTGAGATTGGGCATTCTTGCCTTTTTTATTGACCTTAGAAGTTTTCAGCTTTTCAATAACCATAATATTAGAGATACACTTTTCATATATGACCTTTATTATATTACAGTCACTTTCTTCTATTTCTTCTTTGTTGAGTATTTTTGTCATGAAAGTCTAGTAAATTTATTAGATACTTTATAGACATCAGATGAGTCACAGATGAAGTTTCTTTTCTTAATTAATTTTAAGAAAATTATGTACTGCTCCCAGTGAAAGCATAGGAGCTGATGATATAGAAATCACTTTCCATTCAGCCTTTGGTAATCCTTGTCACTCTCTGGCTCAGAATCCTGTGTCCTTAATTAGAATGCCCAGAATTTGGAAACATTTACCTACCAAAGCACTGATTCTCATCATTTTTTAGGTAACCTTTCTTGGATGGCCTTGAGAGTGGAGCACAGTAAACACCAGAATGTATTTCCCAAATCATGTTGACAAAAATCCTTCTTATCGATCCAGTCACAGATGAGAATAGGAGAAAGCACAGAGATCCTGGAGACTGCTGCCTTCCTGTCCTGAATCACTAGCACAATGTCTGATATCACCACCATCTTTATAGTTAGTAATAACAGCAACAATAGTAGGCTTTTCGATTGTTGCATTATTTTCACAATATTTCAGACTTTAAGCACCAGGGACTGGGGAGCCTGGTGGGCTGGCGTCTATGGGGTCGCACAGAGTCGGACACGACTGAAGCAACTTAGCAACAGCAGCAGGCTTGTTTGGAGAGAAGGCAATGACACCTCACTCCAGTACTTTTGCCTGGAAAATCCCATGGATGGAGGAGCCTGGTAGGCTGCAGTCCATGAGGTTGCTGAGGGTCAGACACGACTGAACGACTTCACTTTCACTTTTCACTTTCATGCACTGGAGAAGGAAATGGCAACCCACTCCAGTGTTCTTGCCTGGTGAATCCCAGGGATGGCAGAGCCTGGTGGGCTACCATCTATGGGGTCACAACTGAAATGACTTAGCAGCAGCAGCAAGTACTTTAAAACAGTCCTACAGTTCCTATAAGTAGGTATATAGCTACCACCATTATAGATCAAGAAACTGAGGTTTAAAAAAAGTTTGATTATGTACCACTGGTAATGCAATCTAATCCAAAGCACCTTTTCTAAACCCCTTAAAACTGGTTAAAACTTCCATAGTTCTATAAAGTTTATACCTATATCTTATATATACATTCTTATAATACTCATCTGAGAGATGTTGTCTACCTCAGTTCTTTTGTGCAGTGTTAGGGAGGGATATGCTAAGACATCTGACTAAGGGAAGCTTGAGGACATGTTGGGAAGTTTGTAGTCTGGACTATCCAAGATGAAGAAGCCGACATGATCCCTACTTCAGAGTGTTCTACCCCAATAACAGGAAGCAACTCGCAGCCCTGAAAAGCCTCAGGTTTATGACTTATAAACAACAAATAAAATAAACTGAAGTACTTCACATATGTTTTCTGCAATTGAGTAGAAACTCATAATCTGGACATGATTTCAAATATTCTTGTAGGAAGAAGTAACATGTCCTTCCTCTGAGCTCTGATTAGACAACTCTCCTGTTTGGAGTTATTTTTTTTAGCCTGCCCTTGTGTTGTGAGCTTTGAGAGTGTAGCCCATACCCATTATTTCTCAGAAATCCAGGCCTAGCTCAAAGCCCCTGAGTGTCCCCTGAACGTGTTGTGAATGAGTGACTCCACACTTAAACATGCAACTAGGAACAAGAAAGAAGGTCCAGGAATGATGAAGGTTGTATTTGTGAGCTAGACTTCAAATACAGAGACAGTTATTCAAATGTAGAGGCAGAGGGGATATACTGATGAGAAGAATGTACATCCAAATGCATCCTGTATTAAATAGTTCACGCAATGATTTGTTGAATGTTTAAATTTCACATACCCCATACACTATAACATTAAATATTAGAATGTATACCAATTTGTGGATCAGGAAACTGAGGAAAACCAGTTAGTTGTACAACCTTGTTCAAGCATATTTGATGAGGCCACCTACTTTAATTCCAAACATTGTCTCTAGGACATGACAACTTGCAACTTTCAGCTCATTTCCTTTATTATCTAAATGAATTTCTGCCAGTTGTCTTTTCTTAATCTCACTGCTTTGTCACCTTATTTTCCAGATGTGTTTTGCCCCTTCTGTAATTATCCATAGTCCCTCAAAGCTCTAATAGAAAACCCAACGGATTTCTCTTTGAGCCCTTACCCTCTTTTTTCCCTGACCTCCAGCTATTCTCCCTGATTTACTCTCACTTTTATGCAGAAAGTTGAAGGGAAAGAACCTGAAGATATGAATTCTAGTTTTGATTCAGTACCCACTTATGTCCTTTTTTCACATTCCAGTGTTCAGACCCCCTTTCCATCAGATATTTCCAAGAATTGTCAAAGTATAAACTAAAGTCATGCATGTGGAAACACTTCATACAGTCATAAAGAACTAAAGAAATGCATGTTGTCTTTTACTTACATGGGAGGGAATGTCCCTGGGACCATTAAGTAATGTATCTAGTTTGAAGGAATTGCCAGGAGCAGCAAAATTGCTGAAGACAAGTGACTCCAAGCAGGCTCAGAAACCAGTGCCCCCTCACAGAGAAGCAGAGCACTCCAGACAAAAAGCCAGTAACAGAAAATTTGGGGAGTTCCTCTAATTAGTTCATCTAATCCCTGTAGAATATCTAATAAGTACGGTCTGGGTGTGTTGCATGAACTTTGGGTAGGTGTGGGTTTAACCTGGACTTATCTGAGACATGAAGCTAGCACTGGGTCCCTGGGGGAATCTTATACATTTGCTGAGGTCCTAACTGCTTATGTGTAAAGTGAAGATAAGGATACACAACTCATACAGTGTTTGAAAGCGTTATACTAAATACAAAAGTGCTAATACCTACAAGTAGTTCAATAAATCCAGTTGTGATAGTAGGGACCATACTTTTTTAGTGTTTATGTCCAGACCCCTGCTCAGTGTCTCATGTATCATGTGCCCTTAACATATACTTTCTGAGATGTGTCAGTGAACTGTTTCCTAAGAAGGTAGGGAAGTTAAACCTACTGATGGGAAGTGCAGGAATCTAGCAGTGAACTGGGCATCTTTGGTCAGTGTGGAGCTTCAGTCTCATGAACCAGTAGATAAAGGGAGATGAAACAAAGAATAGAGAAGGGATTTTCGGTGGTTAAGTGGTTAAGACTCCAAGCTTCCACTGCAGGAGGTCTGGGTTCCACCCCAGTTTAGGGAACTAAGATCCCAAAAGCCATGCAGTGTGGTCAATAAATAAATATAACATTAAAAGATAAAAAATACTAAAGTAAAAATTTGAAAAATAAATGTAAACAAGCTTTAACAAAGTGCATAGATGGACAAGTAGATCTCACACATTCTGATAAAACATGAACTAGCTCTCCAGACACCACCAGCCTTGATTAGCTTCTGTTCTCCCTCTTAGACTCAGAAGAAAGGAGACCGGCATGAAGAGGTACAGTCTAGGAGTAAGAAAGGGCCATGTGTACTAAGAGGTCAGCTATCCCCAGGATGATGACTGCCACTATGAGTGACCCTGGTGGCCCAGTCACATAGAAGGGGTAGTGAGGGCTTGGTACAATAATGTCACCTCACCATTTGGTCCCCCAATCATCCCATTCCTCTGTGACATGGGGTTCAGGATCAAGGCAAAATGCTGTGAGTGCCCCAGGTCTTTCTGAAATCCTTTATGCCCAGTAATATCTGATACATATATTGGGAGTGATGTCATACATACAGTCATTGTCATATCATCAATATACAGTGAATGTGATGACACAGATATATTAGATTCAATATTATATACAGTGGGTGTGATGTCATATATAGGGTGTAATATGTCATACATATTGTGGGTTTGATTTACAGTGCATATGATGCCATATATATGCCAAGTGTGATATCCTATTTACTTGGTGTGATTTCATCAATAGACTTGAGGTAATGATACAGATACAGTGGCTGTGATATAACATGTATAGAGGGTGTGATGTCCTGCATAAAATGGATGTGAAGTGATAAATACAGTGATATAAAGTCATAAAGAGTGGATGTGATGTCATATATAGGGTGTAATATGTCACACATATTGTGGGTTTGATTTCATACATACTATTGGTGTGATTTCATCAATAAAGTGGGTGTTTTGTCATATGTATAGTGGATGTGATGTCAGATATACTGGATGTGATGTCATAAATACAGTGGATATGATGTCATAAATACAGGTTGCTTGACAGCATAAAGAGTGACTGTGATGTCATGTATAGTGCATATAATGTTATAAATAAGCACAGTGTGATGACACAGATACCATGCTGTGATGTCACATGTATAGTGGATGTGTTTTCATATACAGTGATTGTGATGACATATATAGTGGATGAAGTCATAAATATTGTGGTTTGATGTCATAATGTCATAGTGAATGGGGTATCATGTATGGTGCACATGATATCATATATCCGCACAGTGTGGCATCATATATCCGCACAGTGTGGCATCATATATAGAGTGTCTGTGTTGTGATCAATACAGTGGATGCAATGACACAGATACAGTGGCTGTGCTATCACATGTATAAAAGCTGTGATGTCATATATAGTGGGTGTGATGTCATGAATGCAGTGGATGTGATACCATAAATTCTGAGGATTTATGTCATAAAGTATGGATGTGATGTCATGTATAGTGCATGTGATGTACTACATAGGCCAAGGCGATGCCTTACATACTTGGCATGTTGCCATCAATAGAGTGGATGTGATGATACAGATACAGTGGCTATGATATCACATGAATATTGAATGTGATGTCATACATAGTGTATGGGATGTCATATATAGTGGGTATGGTGTCATACACACAGTGTTGTGATGTCTTAAAGAGTGGACGTGATGTCATATAGTGCATATGATGTCACATACATAGTGGGTGTGATATCATCAATACAGTGTGTGTGATGACACAAATATAATGGATGTGATGTCAGGTATAGTGGGTGTGATGTCAGATGTGGATGTGTTGTCAAAACACAGTGGGTGTGATGTCATTATAGTGGATATGATTGCTCTTCATAAAGTTTCTTGAAAGTTTGAACTGAGTCTCCTCTCTGCTCTGAACAGTGAAGGGGAGGGGTTCTGAGGGTGAGGGGAGTCACAGTGGCCTGGTACCCTGATTCGGCACTGCAATGCAGTAGCAGCAGTGTCTAAGACAGACTGCCTGCCCCTCTCCTCATGCTGATCTGGGAGATAGGGATTTGTGGGGAGGGACTGTGGATAGTTGAGTAGTCAAGAATCTTAGGGAGCCCTCAGGAATAAGTGATTGAATGTGTGGGGAGAACAGGGTCAGCAGGTAGGATGCCAGGCTCCAGGGTCCCTGGCAACTCCGTGGGGGCTCCAGGGACCCAGATGGTTCAGAGACCCCGTGTGCCATCCCAAGGACCAGCTAGGCACATAAAAGTCCTGGGTTGAGGTCAAAGGCTGCTTTCAGGATTATGGTGCAGGATTTCAGGCCTCAGGTGTTTGCCCATCTTCCTGAGATCAGTCTACCACTACTGGCCAATAGCATCCAGCCCAGGTATGGGCACCCAGGGGTAGTGGGGGCAGTAGTGTGATGTCCAAGGAAAGGAGAGTGGGCCAGCAAGAGATCCACAGCCCCCTTTCCTCAGAGGCAGGGAAAGGCTGGCAGGACTGTCCTCTGCCTAGAGTCCAGGGCAAGATGGCCTGCTGAGAGGCACCAGCACCCCTCTCTGCCAGGGTCCAGCCCCAGTGGATCCAGGGGGATTCGAAGGGGAGATGGATAGGTGAGGAAAAACTTATTTATTTATTTAATTAGAGATATAAGATTAGATTAGGAAGAAATAGTGTAGTAGGAAAATTAAGTGGAGAAAAGATGCTGAATAACTTGGTTTATGTGAAAAACCAATAAAACTTTGAGACAAGAAGTTTGCACCATCTACGTTAGGCCACCAGCACCCGTTTGAATATTGGAGAGTGCCCCACATTGGGCTCTCTCTCTCACACAGAACTTAGAAGCCCAGGCATGTAAGTAGACATGGCAAGCCTCCTCGCCCCAGAAGAGAATTCAGCCTGAAATTAAAGTAAAGAGGAGGCACGGGGGAAACCAGTCCTCCAAATGACTGGCCAGGCCTCTATTGTCTAGAAAGGCCTATTATACCTTTTTGATTGTACATAGAGATCAATGAGTAATACAAAATTATGGAGCATTAGCAGCCCAGACTCTTATCAAAACCAGGCTTTTCTCTCTGCATACCTAGTTATATACACAAGTCTTAGGTGATTTGCATCATCTGGCTAGAGGACTAATTAACATTTTACAGCCCTTTTCTGATAAGGGTTTGTCAACCAGAAGACTTATTTGTGTTGATCTTCCCAAAATCTGGTGCCACTTTCAGAAAACACTAAAGTTACATTACATTCTTACATAGCAAAGATACAGCAATTTATGACAAGTAAAAGGAGTACATTTATTTATAACAAAAGAAAAGTAATTAACTCAAAAGTCTAATGTTGCTAACATCAAAACTACTGTATACCTTTTTCCATATCCTGATTATATTGATTAATATCCTCCCAGGTGCCTAAAAGATAAAGAATATGGAGGCCTGGCAGCAATCATTGAGTCAACAGTGAAATCTGTCACCAAAATGATTTTTAGCTCTTTAGAAAAGGCTCTGTATCTTTAAGATGTTTTAAGCTTGTGCCTCTCGTGATTAGGGGGCTGTAAGCAATTCACAAACTGCAAAAATTCCAGGGGAACCTGTTAGGCAAACTAGAGAGTTATCAGAGGGGGATTGAACTGAAACATTCCTTTCAAATGCAGAAGACTGAAACCCTAAGTTAACTTTTTTCAGAGAATGTCAGAAGAGTGGATAAGCAGAGCACAATAAAATCAGGCTGACTCTGGTTTTGGGGGTACATGCTCAGGAAATACCAGAGAGAAACCCTGAGGCCTGACTCGCCTTGCCCATCAGGCTTCTCCACATGACCTTCATGGGTGGGATTCTTCACGCTGGCTCCTGGCATCTCTTCCTGTCCCACTCCCCCACACTATCCTGTGTTCTGGGAGCAGGTAGGAGGCAGGGTTCAGAGCTGTGAGCAGGAGGCTGCAGACAAGATGGCTGCTTCCTTCCCAGAGGCTGACTCTGGGTCTGCAGCTCCCCCAGAGACTTCAGTGAGCAATGCCTTCAACAGGGTGAAAGGCGCTACTGATCCGAATACAATTCTCAAGTGTGAGGCTGCCGTCCATGCACCTGCATGTGCGTGCCCCATGAGGTTTTGCATTTACATGTGGCACATGTGGGCCTGTGTGCCCAACAATTTCCTGTAGCTATGAGCTTCCCTTGCAGTGCTTATTGGGAAACACTACCCTAAGCGTGAGAAGCCTCAGTGGTGGTTTCTGTGATGGCCCCAGAAGGCAAGTGAGGACCACAGTTGGGCCTGGCCACCTTTCAGGCACTCTGGGCTCTCGCTGCCCAACACCCCATAGACTGGAAGATCTGGGTGGTTCCACCAGCCTGGAGCTGACGCAGACCTCCTGAACCCCCGTGTACCATCACTGTAGTGCAGGCAGAGGTGGGAGAGAGAAAAGCAGCTGAGTGCCCACAAAAATCCAAATGGGCTGTTTGGCGAGCTGCCCTGGTGGTCTCTGGAGACAGGACACAGTTCTTCAGAGCTGTCCATGGCCAGGACCCATGGACATGTGGAGAAGGCGGCTCAAATATCCAACCCAAAGAGTCCCTTGGTGAACGTGCCTGCTCTGGGAGCTGGGGCTCTGTGGGAAGGGGGCGTCTTCATCAAGAAGTGGAGGATGAAGATGAACCAACTATTGGGTGTTCCAATCTGCAGAACAGTGGCACCTTTCCTTTTTCAGTGGTAGAAAGTGAGTAGAAGAGAACTGAGAGGATTTCTCTGGTTACCGAGTTTGTTACTTTGATCACAATATATACTGCTTCTGGTTTGTGGGTAGTTAATACTGCTAAGGCCTTGGTGAGCCTGCTGGACATGGTGCTCAGGCAGTCTCTTCAGCCATGAGGGAGGGATGCCTCTTTAATGGTCCTATTTGTTATCTAACATCCTGCCTCCCAGATGCTTTAGCAAGTGCATCAATTCTTTTATTTAGACATCACATCCTGTATATGACATCACATCCTCTGTACATGTGGTATCATAGCCACTATATCTATGATATTGCACCATTTTATGAGAAAACATCCAGTATATATTCTACCAAACCTACTGTATTTGACAACAGAAACACTATATATGACATCAGATCCACTATATCTAACATTACATCCACTGTATCTGTGTCATCAAACTAAATATATCAATGATACAACATCCACAGTACGTATAACATCACACCCGTGATATGTATGGCATCATATGATCCGTATATGATATCACATTCACTCTTTATGTCACACCACTGTATTCATGACATCAGACCCACTGTATATGACATAACATCAACTATACATGTGATATCACAGGCACTGTATCTATGACATCAAACACACTATGTTTATGACATTATATACACTATATATGAAATTTCACCCAGTTAATGACAATACAACCACTATATATGATATCACATCCACCGTATCTGAAAGTACATCCACCGTAATTGTCATCAAACCAACTGCATCGATGATATCACACCCAATGTATGTATGGCATCACACCCACTATATGTATGATATCACACACACTATATATGACATCACATACACTCTTTATGATACCAAACACTGTATTTATGACATCACCTACACTATATATGTCATCACATTCATTGTATATGGCATCACATCCATTATACATGTGACATCACAACTACTGTATCTATGACATCACATCCACTATGTTTATGACATCACACACACTATATCTGATACCACATCACCTTTATCTGTGTCATCACCCCCACTATATGTATTACATCATATGCTCTATATATGACATCATACCAACTTTATAACATATGCACTATATATGACATCACACCCACTGTGTTTCTGAAAACACAACCAGTATATCTGATATCACATCCATTCTGTGACTTCACACACATCATACCTATGATCACAGCCACTGTATCAATAACATCACACACTTATTTATGATATCACACCCACTATATATTTCCAAACCACTATATCTGTTACACCATACTCACCATATTTATGATCAAATCCACTGCAACAATGACATCACCTCCACTCTATATGACATGAAATTCACTGTATCATAACATCATCTATATATGTGACATCACACCCACCATATCTATGAGATCAAAACCACTATAACGATGGCATTGTAACCAGTTATTAACACATCACACCCAGTATATTTATATCACACCCACCATAACTATGATCACATCCACTCTGTATCATGACACTCAGGGCATTTATGACATCACATCCACTACTTTACATCATGCCCTCCATATTCATGACATTCACTACTTTACATCATGCCCTCCATATTTATGACATTATATCCACTATGTGCCATCACATCCACTATATCTGTGACATCACACCCCCTGTATCAATGACATCACACCACTGTAAGTGACATCATATCCTCTGTATAATGTCACTTCCACTGTATCTATGACATCATATCCCTGTACTTATGACAAGACACCCACTACATGTGACATAACACCCACTCTATGACATCATGCATATGCATATGATATCTTCTCCATTACATATGGAATCAAGCCCATAATAATATCTTCTGCACTACATATGGCATCAAGCCCATAATATCTATGATATCACACCAATGTATTTATAATACCACATCCACTATATTTATGATGTCACACCCACTATATGACATCATATCTGCTATATATACCATCACACCAGTATATGGCATCACATCCAGTATATAAGACATAATGCCCACTTTTATTATGACCACACACTCACTATATCTGACATCACATCCACTCTATCTTTGACTTTAAAACCATGATATCAATTACCACAACCACTATATCTGTGACATCACACCCACAACACTTGACATCTCTCACACTCTATATGACATCACACACAAAACATATGATATCTTGTCCACTACTTATAATGTCATGATCAGTATAACTATATCACACTAACTATATCTATGATATCACACTGACTATATATGACAAAACATCTGCTATATATGACATCACATCCACTGTATCTGTATCATCAAAACCATTGTATTGATGATGTCACATCTTCCATATATGCCATTACATCCACTGTGTGATATCACTGTTGATATCACTGCCACTCTATCTATGACATTACACTCAAATATTTATTTCATCACATCCATAGCATATGACATAAAAACACTCTATACCTTATTCACTACTTATGTTACATTATTCACTAATGTCAGAAGTATGACATCATGATTAGTACAAATATGCACATCCACTGTTTTAACCACGTCACACCAACAATATCTATGACATCACACTGAGTCTATTCATGGCAAAATATCTGCTATATATGACACCACATCCATTGTATATGATATCTAATATACGTGTGATATCACAGTCATTGGATGTGTATGTAAGACAACACATACAGCATAACTATGACATCATATACACTATACATGGCATAACATGCACAGTTTATGACTTAATCAACTGTATTTATGACATCATGCCCATAATATGACATCACATCCATTTTATCTGTGTCATCCCACCTACTGCTTTGATGGCATAACACCCACACTATGTGACAACACAGCAATTATCTGTGTCATCTCACACATTTTATTGATGACATCAGACTTAGTCTAGGTATGACATCAATCTGGGTGTATGTATAACATCACTGCACTACACATGCCATCATATTCAGTCTTTATGACATCGAATCACAATATTTATGACACAAACTGTATCTAAGACATCACATCCACTGTATTCATGAATCACACCCACTATATCTGACATCACATCTACTAATTATGATATCAGATCTATACATGTGACATGACATCCACTCTGTGTCATCACACTTATTCTTTGATGACATCGCATTCACTCTATAGCATCAATTTGGACACATGTATGACATCACATGCACTATACATGCCATCACAGTCACTCATTATGATATCAAAACTCAGAATTTATGAAATCACACCCTCTGTATCTGACATCTCATCCACTGTATATGGTCATCAAAACCACTGTGTGTATGACATCCCATATACCTCCTGTATGACATCATATTCACTATATATAACATAACATACAGTCTTAATGACATCACACCACTGTATTAACGACATAACATCCACTGTATTCATGATATCACAACCAATATATATATCAAGTTACATCAACTCTATATCATATCACATATTCTATACATGTGAACACATCTATTGTATCTGTGTTATCACACCCACTGTATTGATGATATCACACCCATATGACATCATATGCTTTATTTCATACACTATTTGACAGAACACCACTGTATTTATGATGTCACAACCACTGTACTCATGACATCACACACATATATGGCATCACATCCACTGATTATGACATAATACCTTCTATACAGGTGGCATCACATCCCCTGTATCCGTCATCACACCCATTCTATTGATGACATCACACCCACTCTATGTTTGACAACAATCTGGGCATATGCATGACGTCACATGCACTATACACGACATCACATTCACTCTTTATGACATGAAAAGAGTATTTCACACAAAAGCTGTATCTATAACATCACATCCACTGTATTAATGAATCACACCCATTGTATCTGACATCACATGTACTGATTATCACATCACATCTTCTATACATGTGACATCATATCTACTGTATCTGTGTCACCACACTCGTTTTATTGATGGCATCACACTCACTCTATGAAATCATATGCACTATACATGACATCACATTCACTCTTTATGGCATCAAAACACATTATTTATGACATCAGACCCACTATATCTGACAGAACATCCAGCATTCTGTGTCATCACACTCAAGGTATTGATGGCATCACATGCACTGTTTATGACATCATATCCACTATATGTAGATCACACACACTGCGTGCATGACAGCACAGCCACTCTATCTGACATTATACCCGCTATATCTGATATCACCTACCCTGTATCTGGGTCTTAACATGCACTGTATGTGTGACATCATATGCACTACCTTCAATATCATATCCATTCTTTATAACATCACACCAGTGTATATGGTATCACATCCACTCTATTCATGACATCCTACCCTCTATATATGGCATCTCATGTACTGTATGATATCACAGCCAAGTTATATGCAATATCACAGCCACTGTATCAATGACACCACATCCATTATATATGAGATTACCTCCAGGGATTATGCCATCACACTGGCAGTACATGTGACAACCTAGCCACTTTATCTATGACATCACAACCACTATTTGTATGACATCATATCCACTATATATGACATTACATACAGTGTGTATGAGAACACAACAGCTATATCTAACCTCACATACACTATATCTGATATCACATTCAGTATTCATGTCATCACACCCACTGAAGTATGACAGTGTATCAACTATATATGACATCAGACACATCCGTATATGAGAATATAACCACTGAATCTGACATCACATACACACTAAATCTGTCATCACACCCAGAGTATCTATGACATCACACACTCTATATATGACATCCCATGCACTGTATGATATTTGGTATCACAGCCACTGTATCTATGATGCACACACTATATATGACATCACATCCAGGGATTATGACATCACATCGACAGCCGATGTGACAACTCAGCCACTTTAAGATATCACACCCACTATATGTATAATATATCCACTATATATGACATCACACAGTGTGTATCAAAACACAGCAACTATAACTGACCTCGCACACACTATATTTGATATCATATCCAGTGTATGTGTCATCACACCAACTGATGTATTACATCATATTAACTATATGACACCACACACTCTGTGTGTATGAGAACACAACCACTGAATCCAACATCACATTTACTGTATCTGTGTCATCACACCCACTGTATCTATGACATGTCAACCTCTATGACATAATTTCCACTATATTTTGTAGAATGGCACCCCACTCCGGTACTCTTGCCTGGAAAATCGCATGGACAGAGGAGCCTGGTAGGCTGCAGTCCATGGGGTCACTGAGAGCTAGACACAACTCAGTGACTTCACTTTTCACTTTCATGCATTGGAGAAGGAAATGGCAACCCACTCCAGTGTTCTTGTCTGGAGAATCCCAGGGACGATGGAGCCTGGTGGGCTGCCATCTATGGGGTTGCACAGAGTCGGACACAACTAAAGCGACTTAGCAGATGCCGTCAGTTAAGTAAGAAGTGTAATGATTCCAGATTCTTGCCTAGGAAAACACTAACATTACTACTTGCCACATGGTATTTTGTGGTTAACAGGATATTTTTATCATGATATATGTTTCACTCATGGATTTTCCACTTTAAAGAAATTTCTATAGGTACTGGCTCCGCCTCTACATCTTCAGAACACGCCTCTCAAAACTATATGAAAGACCATTTCCCAGGCTATTATCCTTGAGTTTGTTTGAATTTTTTTTTCTAATTTTAGTATATATTATTTATTGGGTAATTTCATCAATATAGTATAATTTTCTTCAAAGGAAAGATTGTTTTTCACTTTAAGCTTGAAACTTTGTACTGAAATTTGTCTCCTACTTAATCATGACATACGATCAGTGAATCCACATAATAAAGGATGACAATTGGTACTTTTTAGCAGAAACCAGGGCTTCACTAGTAGGTCACCTGCTTAAGAATCTTCTCTAATCAGCCTCCAATTAAAATAAATAAATTTTAAAAAATAAGTTAAAAAATAAAAATGAATCTGCTGCAATGCTGGAGACCCCAGTTTGATTTCTGGTTTGGGAGGATTCTTGGAGAAGCAATAGGCCACTCACTCCAGGATTCTTTAGGCTTCCTTGGTGGTTCAGATGGTAAAAAAAAAAAAAAAAAATCCATCTTCTGTGAGAGATCTGCTGGAAGAGTGGCATGACAACCCACTTCAGTATTCTTGTCTGGAGAATCCCCATGGACAGAGGAGCTTGATGTACCATAGTCCAGAGGGTCACAAAGAGTCAGACATGACTGTGTGACTAAGCAGACCGGATACCAAAATAGATTTTTTTTAAATGATTGAAAAGCTTGAAATTTGGAGGTCTGCCTTAGAATATTTTAACCCTGAAAAACTACATAAAGCAATGAACTTTACCACTCTCTTGTTCTGATAAAATCAGAGGGGAAATGGAGTGTCATTTCCCTTTTTAGAGGCAAGTTGTTGCAGTAGAAACTATTAAATGATTAAATAAATGATTTAAACCTACTGAAACGCTGCTTTCAAAAATAAAAAAAAAATCTAATTCAAGACTAATACCAAAGCAAAAACATAATTGAAATCACTTGCAGTTGTAAGACATGACTTCAAAAGAGAACTAAATAAATGTATATAATGACTGGCTAAATTCTCTTGCAATACTTTATAAAAATTCATGGTCAATATTGTAAAGGATTTTTACACACAATAAAATAAAAATGACTTTTAGTTATGCATAATTTTAATAATCAGAAGGACTGACTACTTTTCAGACATTTCAGACAAAGGTTATTAAAGCAAATTATCTACGTTATTTCCCAAAATCACCAGGCTCCTCTGTCTGTGGGATTTCCCATTCAAGAATACTGAGGTTGGTTTCTATTCTCTCTTCCAGAAGATCTATCTTCCCAGCTCAGGGATTTCTCAACCCTGAGTCACTTACATTGGGAGGTGGATTCTTTACCACTGAGGCACCAGGAGAATCCCCCAAAGCAACACAGTATCTACTTAAGAAGTAGTTCTTGGCTTTCACATGTACTGTATCAAACTTCAAGCCTATGTAGTCTGGGTTTGTTCAGAACTACTCTAGTGGTCCATTGGTTCAAAGTCAGCTTCCCAGCGATCCTTGTCTGAGAAGATTCCACATGTTGAAGTGTAACAACTTCATGGGCCACAACTCATGAGCTCACGTGCCAAAACTATAGCCAGTGTTCTGCAATGAAAGAAACCACAAAAATGGGAAGGCTATGCACCATATCAAAGGCATCATACCACTTATCTCAGCTAGAGAAAGCCTTTTAACATCCATGAATACCCGGCCANNNNGGCCACCAAACTAAATAAAAATTTTAAAATAAGAATAAAATAAATGAGATAAAAAAAGAAAACTGTGAGTTTGTAACATAGATGTGTAGTTACATATACATAGCAATAAGCAAATGTACTTTGAATGCTGAAAGCACAAAAATACTTATTTTTCAAAACATAATAAAACAATATTGATTAGAACAAATTTATCACAAAATAAAAAGTCTATGCAATAGTTCGCCAGAATGAGAGGTAAGGGTATCCCAAACAACCATCAGAGTTCAAATTTGTGGTTTGAATGTCTAAAATCCTATGAAACATCATGTTGCTCATGTAATTCGAGTATACATATATCTACTTAAGTTGTTAGCACTCCCTTCTGCACCTTTATATTTCATTCTGAAGTAATTTGGACTTTCTAAAAGAATGTGTCAATTTGCTGTGTTTGTTTTAGTTTTAGAGGAGACTTCTCATTCTGCCCACACACTAGGAAACTTTTAACATTTTCCATTACTATAGTTCAAGTTTTCT
>SJYE01018437.1:42005-79326 GCA_006408755.1 Eudorcas thomsonii | reverse complement strand
GGGTGAGTGGGCAGAGGCGGCTGCTGGAGCAGCAGCGGCAGCAGCGGCATCTCTTCCTCCTCACATGACCCCACTGTTTGTCCCTGTGATTAGTGCAAGGCTGCAGCAGCGATCCACCGCCTTATTGGGCTTGCCCGAGTGGAGGACGGCCTGGAGGTCCCTTCCTCTGCAGTCCAGGTCTTCCACATGGGAGGGGTGAGCCCTAGCAGAAGACAACCTGGAGGTCCCTCCCTCCGTGGTCCTGGCATTTTGGGTGGAGGTGGGGCTTGTGTGGGCCGGGCTGGGCCGAGCGGAGGATGACCAGTAGGTGCCTTCCTCCACTGTCTGGGCATTTCCGATCCAGGCAGAATCTGCCCGAGCAGATGGAGAGGGGACATTTCAATACTGGCCCTTCTCTACCAGTGATTTATACAACTGGAAAGCCCAAAACCCCTCATTTTCTGAAAAACCTCAGAGTCTTATTAGCCTTTTAGATTCTATCCTCTTCACCCACAACCCCACCTGGGATGATTGTCAACAGTTGTTACAGGTGCTCTTTACCACAGAAAAACATGACAGGATTATATCAAAATCTCGGAAAAATGTACCTGGGGTGGATGGGAGACCCACTATACAACCTAACCTGAACCATGAGGGGTTTCCCTTGGTACGACCATCCTGGGACTTCAAGCGTGCTAAAGGTAGGGAGCGTCTTCCAAGTGTACCGCCAGACCCTCATGGCCAGCCTTAGAGTGGCTGCCAGGAAACCAAGCAATCTGGCTAAAATCAAACTGGTTAGACAGGAGCCAAATGAGAGCCCAGCAGCTTTCCTTAAAAGATTAATGGACGCCTTCAGAAAATACACCCCTCTAGACCCCCCCAAGCTGATGAGTCAAAGACACCAATAATGTTATACTTTGTAAACCAGGTGGCCCCTGATATTAGGAGAAAGTTGCAGAAGGTAGAGAGGCTGGGTAAACAGACCTTGCAGGATTGAGTAAGAGTGGCAGAAAGAGTTTTTAATCACATAAAGACTCCAGAAGAGGAAAAAAAAAAAAGTATTAGATGGGAAGAGAAAAAACTCAGGGCCAAAGAACAAAAAGAGTTGGCCCAGATATTGTTTACAAGGTTAAAAAAAGAAAGTAATTCTCAGAAGACAAAAAAGTTAACTCAAAGGGTAAAGAGAGGCTGGTAAAGCATTAAAAAGGATCAGTGTGCATTTTGTAAGGGATTCAGACACCGGAAAGATGAGTGTCCCCCCAAAAATCTAAGAGACCCACCAAACAGGAGAGGTCCTCAACATCCTCTATGGGGGCCCATATCCTCTATGCAGGAAAAGATAGCGACTAGGGGGGTCAGGGCCTGGGACCCCCTCCCCGAGTCCTGGGTAACTGTAAATGTGGAGGGGAAACCGGTTGGCTTCATGGTAGATATGGGAGCCCAATACTCAGTTTTAAATCAGAAAGATGGACCAATATCCAAAAAGACCAGCTGGGTACAAGGAGCCACTGGGACTAAACAATATAGATAGACCACAAAACGACGCATGAACTTGGGGGCCCAGCAGGTGACCCATTCCTTTCTTGTGATACCCGAATGCCCAGAGCCCCTGTCAAAAAGAGACTTGCTATCCAAGGTCAATGCTCAAATTCACTTCGACCACGGACAGATATTGGTTCTAGACGAGACCGGACATCCTATACAAGTTCTGTCTCTAGCACTGAGGGACAAATACAAACTGTACTCACCAGAGCGCCCTATAGCTATAGACCCTGCTGTGCAATCATGGATTCAAAGATACCCCCTGGCCTGGGCAAAAATAATGGGAGTGGGGTTAGCCAAACAAAGACCTCCCATCATTGTTAAACTAAAGGCCAACACTCTTCCTGTGAGGGTAAGACAGTATCCCATGAGCCAAGAGGCCCAGCAAAAAATTACACCACACATACAGCACCTCCTAGAGACAGAGATTCTCAAAAAGTGCCGGTCCCCATGAAGTACTCCCCTATTGCTGGTAAAAAAGCCTGGGGGAACTGACTTCAGACCAGTCCAAGATCTACGAGAAGGCAACAAACGGATGAGTGACATTCATCCCACCATTTCTAACCCTTATACTCTACTAAGCAGCCTGTCTCCAGATTATGTTTGGTATACTGTCTTGGACTTGAAAGATGCCTTTTTTCAGTTTGCCCCTGGCCCCCGCGAGCCAAGCAATCTTTGCATTCAAATAGATAACAAAAGGCAATCAGACTCTCAGACAGCTGACTTGGACTCGACTACCACAAGGTTTCAAAAATTCGCCTACGCTGTTTAATGAGGCTCCAGGTGAAGACCTCCATGAAAAATGGGGAGTAGGAAAAGGAGTTTTAACACAGAAGTGGGGGCCATGGAGGCTACCAGTGGCCTACCTCTCCAAACGACTAGACCCAGTGGCTGCTGGATGGCCACCTTGCCTTCAAATTATTGCCGCCACTGCCCTCCTGGTCCATGATGCCGATAAACTGACTTATAGACAAAAACTCCTGGTCTACACTCCCTATGCCATCGAAGGAGTTTTAAAGTGGCTAGTAAAGACTATACTGCCACCTTACTGACAGTAAGATTATCACCTCTGAGTATGAAAACCTTATCCCCAGTCCCTGAATATTCCTCATCTGATCTTACCTGGATTTGAAAAAATGCCCACCTTCGAGAGAGCAAAGATGGATGGTACTGAGACCCAGATGACTACTTGAAGTTTCCTGCCAACTTGGATCAACACTTGTGTGAACATCTACACCTGACCACCCATCTAGGAAAAAAAAAAAAAAAAAAGACACTAATGCTTCTCCAGACAATACGTCTGAGGTTTCCTCGACAACAAGTGACTGTGCGAGACATAGTCCAAGCCTGCAAAATATACCAGCTGATGAGACGAGAAAAAAGACAACATGCAAGAACGAGGTACTGGGAAAAAAGACCAGGGCATCATTGGGAGATAGATTTTACAGAGGTAAGGCCAGGCAAGTATGGGCACCATTATCTGCTAGTCATGGTGGATACTTTCTCAGGGTGGATAGAGGCCTTCCCTGCTAAGGGAGAAACAGCTATGATAGTGGCCAAAAAGATCCTAGAAGACATAGTACCTAGGTTTGGACTGCCAGTGACCATTGGCTCTGATAATGGGCCTGCTTTTGTGAGCCAAATTGTTCAGGGACTTGCCCTAGCCCTGGGGACCAAATGAAAATTGCACTGTAAATACAGCCCCCAGAGCTCAGGGCAGGTTGAGAGGATAAATCAGACCCTAAAAAAAGCTTTGGCAAAGTTGGCAATAGAGACTGGCGGGGACTGGGTGACCCTCCTTCTCTTCCCCCTCTTCCATGCACGTAACACCCCTACAAGCTTAACTTGACCCCTTTTGAAGTTATGTACGAAAGACCCCCTCCCGTGTGCCCTATCCTATCCTCGAGGGAAAAAAAAACAACATCCCCCGACTTTAAGGCGGCTCCAAGAGGCTCTGATGGCACTGAGCAAGGTACATACTCACGTCTGGAAATTGGTCCAGGAAATACACGAGGGCCAAAACGAGGGAGCCATCCCTTTGCATGATATTGGCCCTGGAGATTGGGTGTGGGTTAAGCGGCACCATTCAAAGGCACTAAAACCTAAATAGAAGGGTCCTTATGTTGTGATTCTTACCACCCCCACTGCCCTCAATGTAGATGGTATTGGACCATGGGTGCATTGTAATCATGTGCACCAAGCGACTCCTGAAGAGCAACAACAGGCACAGGCAAAATAGAAGGTAGCTGTCCATCCATCAAATTCTCTCAAGCTGAAGCTCAGCTGTCAAAATACTTCTGGCGAGTCAGCATCACTATTGTAAGACTGACGGCCCTATCCACTCGGGCTCACTATAAAAAAGTATGGAAAAAGAGACTTTGCCTCAGTGCCATTCCTCTGGAAAAGACCCCCTTGTGTGCCCAAACTGCTAACCTCACTGGACTTAATGCAACAACATGGATTGTGCCTGAGACAGGGGCTGGTGGGTTTGTTCCCATACCGAGCTGACACCATGCTTACACACTTCCATTTTCAACCAGAATAAAAAATTCTGTGTTCTAGTGGCAGTGATGCCCAAAATCCTGTATTATTCAGAGAAAGTAATGTACAATTTTGGGGATAAAAAAGCCCCATCTCCCCGGTACAAGAAAAAGCCTGTCACGGCCATCACCTTGGCGACCCTATTCACCCTTGGAGTAGCAGGAGCAGGTACAGGGATCGCCTCTCTGTCTGCAAACTCAAGGCTTTGCCTCCTTGAGAGCAGCTATTGACAAAGATATCACCCACATTAAAAAAGTCTATGATGGCCTTGGAAAAGTCTTTAACTTCTCTATCTGAGGTGGTGCTGCAAAATAAGAGAGGCCTGGACCTAGTTTTCTTACAGCAAGGAAGATTGTGCACAGCCCTAAAGGAAAAATGTTGTTTCTATGCTGATCATACTGGGGTGGTGAGAGAGTCCATGGCGAAAGTAAGAGGGGCTAGCTCAGAAAAAGAGGGAGCAAAAAGCCCAGCAGAGATGATTTAAATCCTGGTTCCATAAATCTCCTTGGTTGACCACCCTACTCTCTTCTCTAATGGGGCCACTCATTATCCTCCTAATACTCCTCACCTTTAGGCCCTACATTATTAATAAGCTGGTGACCTTCATTAGAGAATGGGTTCACTCTGTACAACTATTTGTGTTGAGGCAGCAATACCACTCCTTGCCTAGAGATATAGAGGAAGATCCCTCTATGTAGCTGAAGACAGGGGGGAATGTTAGGACCTAACTGGAGCCAAAACAGGCTCTAAGGGGCAGGCTAGGTCTGAGGTTTAGTCTCTAGGAAAGCTGAGGCACTGGGAACTCCCACAGGCGGTGTAGCTTAACCAATAGGAAAAATTCCCTGAGAAAGCCTGCACATGTGGAAATCTAGCCAATTAGTAGATGCCAAGAGACCCTTGCAACCAATCTGCTCTTGCCTACTCCCTGTCTTTGTTCTAAGTTTATAAATACTACTGTAATTCAGGGCTCGGAGCCCCCTTGCCTTACTCCACTGTATTGGATGTGGCAGGGTGCCCTAACTCGAGTTAGCAATAAATAAACTCCCTTCTTGCTTTTGCATTGCCTTGGTGGATTTGTTCTCTCAATTTATTCAGGGAGTTGGACACGGAGCATAACAAGTTTTGCCCTGCTTCATTCCGCATTCCAAGGCCAAATTTGCCTGTTACTCCAGGTGTTTCTTGACTTCCTACTTTAGCATTCCAGTCCCCTATAATGAAAAGGACATCTTTTTTGGATGTTAGTTCTAAAAGGTCTTGTAGGTCTTCATAAAACCGTTCAGCTTCTTCACCATTACTGGTTGGGGCATAGACTTGGATAACTGTGATATTGAATAGTTTGCCTTAGAAACAGAGATCATTCTGTCGTTTTTGAGATTGCATCCAAGTATGCATTTTGGACTTTTGTTGACCATGATGGCTACTCCATTTCTTCTGAGGGATTCCTTCCCACAGTAGTAGATATAATGGTCATCTGAGTTAAATTCACCCATTCCAGTCCATTTTAGTTCGCTGATTCCTAGAAAGTATCTTTTAATTTCATGGCTGCAGTCACCATCTGCAGTGATTTTGGAGCCCCAAAAAATACAGTTTATCAGTTTCCATTTTTTCCCCATCTATTTGAGGTGAAGTGATGGGACCAGATGCCATGATATTCGTTGTTTTAATGCTGAGTTTTAAGCCAGATTTGCACTCTCTACTTTCTTTTCATCAGCAGGCTCTTTAGTTATTCTTCACTTTCTGTCATATATGTGGTGTCAACTGCATTTCTGAGGTTGTTGATATTTCTCCAGGAAATCTTTGTTCTAGTTTGGGCTTCATCCAACCTGGCATTTCACATGATGTGCTCTTAATATAAGTTAAATAAGCAATATGAAAATATACCATCTTGTAGTACTCCTTTCCCAGTTTGAAACTAGTGCATTGTTCCATGTCCAGTCCTAGCTGTTGCTTCTTGATCTGCCTACAGATTTCTTAGGAGACAGCTAAAGAGATCTGCTTTGTGCATCTTTTTAAGAATTTTCCATAGTTTCTTGTCATCCACACTGTCAAAATCTTTGGCATAGTCCAAATCAAATATGATTATTTTTCTTGACCTCTCTTGCTTTATCTCTGATCCAAAGGATTTTGGCTATTTGATCTCTGGTTCCTATGACTTTTCTAAATCCATCTTTAACATCTGGAAGTTCTAGGTTCGTGTACTGCTGAAGCCTGGGTTGGAGAACTTCGAGCATTACTTTGCTTACATGTGAGATGAGTGCCAATGTGTGGTAGTTTGAACATTCTTTGACATAGACTCTCTTTGGTACTGAACTGAAAACTAACCTTTTCCAGTTTTGTGGCCAATGCTCAGCTTTCCAAATGTGCTGGCATATTGACTGCAGGACTTTAATGGCATCATCTGGTAGGACTTGAAATTGCACAACTGGAAACGCATCATCTCTACTAACTTTGTTCATAGTGATGTTTCCTAAGGGCTACTTGACTTCACATTCCAGGTTGTCTGGTTTAGGTGAGTGAAGACACCATCATGGTTATCTGGGACATTAAGATCTATTTTTGGTACAGTTCTTCTGTGTATTCTTGCCACCTCTTCTTAATATCTTCTGCTTCTGTTAGGTCCATATAGTTTCTCTGCTTCATTGTGCCCATATTTACATGAAATGTTCCCTGGATATCTGTAGTATTCTGGAGGCAATCTTTTTTCTTTACCAGTCTATTGTTTTTCTCTATTTCTTTGCATTGATCACTGAGGAAGGCTTTCTTATCTCTCCTTGCTATTCTTTAGAAAACTGCACTCGAATGGGTTATCTTTCTTTTTCTCCTATGCCTTTAGCTTCTCTTCTAAGCTATTTGTAAGGCTTCCTCGGACAATTCTTTTGCCTTTTTGCATTTATTTTTCTTGGGAATGGTCTTGGTCACTGTCTCATGTAGAATGTCATGATCCTTGTCCATAGTTCTCCAGGCAGTCTGTTTATAAGATCTAATCCCTCAAATCTATTTGTCACTTCCACTGTGTAATCATAAGTGTTTGATTTTGGTCAACCCAAATAGTCTAGCAGGTTTTCATACTTTCTTCAATTTAAGTCTGAACTTTGCTTTAAGGCATTCAGGATCTGAGCCATGTCACTGCTCAGTCTTGATTTTGATGACTGTATAGAAGTTCTCCATCTTTGGCTGCAAAGAACATAATCAATCTGATTTCAGGTTTGACCATCTCTAGAGTCATCTCTTGTGTTGTTGGAAGAAAGTGTTTGTTATGAATGGTGAGTTCTCTTAGCAAAATCGGTTAGCTTTTGCCCTGCTTCATGTTTTACTCCAAGGTCAAACTTTCCTGTTACTCCAGGTATCTATTGACTTCCTACTTTTTCTAGGATGCAATGGATGTTGGCTGTATAAGATCTCATTCCTCTGCCTTTCCTAAATCCAGCATATATATTTGAAAGTTCTTAGTTCACATACTTTGAAGCTTAGCTCAAAGAATTTTGAGCATTACCTCGCTTAGTATGTGAAACGAGCACAATTATGTGGTACTTTGAACAATTTTTGGCATTGCTCCTTGATGTGGGGATCAGTATTTTGTCATGTGTACACTAGAGCTTGCATAGTAGTGGCATAGTGTGTATTACATAGTGCAAACTCAGAGGTTGGATCACGTATGCCATATAATATTGACTCAGTGGAGGTAGGATGATACTTCCAGAATGCAAGCTCAATAGTTGTGGTAAGCCTACTGGTGAACACTGGTTCAGTAATGTGTGTTCTAGAATACAGGATCAATACTGTTGTTACATTTCCTCTAGAGTTTAGCCACTGCAGAAGTGACATGTGTGCTTAGAACGGAGTCTTATTAGTGGTGACATGCATGCTCTACAACTCAGTCTCAGTGGTGGAGAGATATGTTCTCTAGAGTGCAAGTTAGTGGTTGCAAGATATTTGGTGTGATGACTTGTGGTACATGAAGAAGCAGTGGACATTGTCAAAGCACTGAAACATTAAACAGTGAAAAACTACTGGGTGTGTTTGACCCACAGTAGACAAAGAAGCATTACAAGAATATTTTCCCACTGATTTACAGGATGGTGGTACTTACTGAGTGTGTTCCTCCTAAAGTGAATGAAGATGTACCTGAATCATGTCATAAAATAGAAATAGTGATGGTTATAATCTATTAACTATGCCTGAGCTATGAGGATGCAGAAACACTTAAAAACTTCACAGCACTGAAACACTGGATTTTGATAAATTATTGCATGTATCTTCCAAGAATGGGTAATAAAGCACTTGAAATGTGTCACATAGCTGAAAGACTTGATGTTGATCAATACTGGGTGTGTTTGACCTGGGTAGGCTGGGGACACATTTTATCATATGATAGCCCTAAAACACAAGATAGTAATAAATTTATGAGTGTGTATGAATTGGTATGTACAGAAACTGTTGAAACATATCACAGAAATAAATGCTTGATGGTAAACAACCGCCAGGTGTATTTGAACCCAAGTATATGCAAAAAGTCTTGAAGAATGTTACAGAACTGAAACAATTAATGATGATAAACTATTGGTTGTATTTAACATGAAATAGAAGGAGAAGCATTTGAAACATGTCGCAGGACTGAAACACTGGATGGTCATAAGCTGCTGGGTATGTTTCAGCTCAAGTGTATTGAAGAAACATTTGAAGCATGTCACCCAGCTGAAACACTGGATGTTTATAAACGACTGTGTATACTTGATATGGAGTGAATGAAGAAAGCACTTGAACCATGTGACATCACTGAAGCACTGATTGAGAATACTGACTGTTTTTGAGTTGGGATGCACAGAGTCTCCAGAATCATTTCAAAATACTGAACACTAACACTAGATGGGGATAAACTGCTGGGTTTTTGTTTGTTTGTTTTGACACATGAATGGATGAAGAAGCAGTTGACTTTATAAATGGTGAGTATGTTGATGTCAGTGGGACCAATACATTTAATCTTATCAAAGCCTTGAAACACTAGACAATGATGAAATACTGGTGTATGCCCCAGTGTGGACAAACAGAATTTCAGATCATGTCACAGCACTGAAACACTGATATGGTGATAAAATACTGACTGTCTAGATCTAGGGTGGATGATGAAACTCTTTAAGCATGTCACAGTATGTAAACACTAGATGGTGACAAACCACGGAGTCTGGTTTATGGGCGAGAATAAAAAGCCGTTGGGTCATGCTCCAAAATTAAAACACTGGCAGTTGACAATTACTAGAAGTTTTGCAGGGTTGATGTAGAAGAATTTGAAGCATGTCATTGTATGGAAACAATGGATGATGATAAATTATAATGTTAACCTAGAGTGAGTGAAGAAGTACTTGAATCCGGTGGCAGCTGTGAAACTTTGTGTGTTGATAAATTCCTCGTTGTGTTTTTACTCACTTCAATGATGAAGCATTGAAATCAATTATATGTCACAACACTGGACACTGGGTGGTACGAAATATTGGCTATGACTGAACAGAGTGGGAAAAGAAGCACTGGAATAAATTGTGCCACACCCATTAAAGAAAAGAAATAGAGGAACACAATAGAATGTAAAAGACTAGAGATCTCCTCAAGAGAATTAGAAATAACAAGGGAACATTTCATGCAAAGATGGACACAATAAAGGACAGAAATGGTATGGATGTAACTGAAGCAAAGGATATTAAGAAGAGGTGGCAAGAATGCACAGAAGAACTGTACAAAAAATATATTCATGATCCAGATAATCACGATTGTGTGATCATTCGTGGAGAGCCATTCATCCCAGAAAATGAAGTCAAGTGGGACTTAGGAGCATCACTACAAAGAAAGCTAGTGGAAGTGATAGGATTTCAGTTGAGCTATTTCAAATTCCAAAAGATAATGCTGTGAAAGTAGTGTACTCAATATGCCACCAAATTTGGAAAACTCAGCACTGGCCAATGGAATGGAAAAGGTCAGTTTTCATTCCAACCCTAAAGAAAGGCAATGCCAAAGAATGCTGCAACTATAGCACAATTACACTCATTTCACTTGTTTGTAAAGTAATGCTCAAAATTCTCCAAGCCAGGCATCAGCAATACATCAACCGTGAACTTCCAGATTTTCAAGCTGGTTTTTAAAAGGCAGAGGAACCAGAGATCAAATTGCCAACATCCACTGGATCATTGAAAAACCAAGAGAGTGCCAGAAGTTCTACTTCTGTATTATTGTGTCTTTTACGGTGTGGATTATAGTAAATGTTGGGAAATTCTGAAAGAGATGAGAATACCAGACCAGCTGACCTGCCTCTTTATAAACCTGTATGCAGGTCAGGAGGCAACACTTAGAAATGGACATGGAACAACAGACTGGTCCCAAATGGGAAAAGAGGTACCTCAAGGTACATCTTGTCACCCTGCTTGTTTACCTACTACACAGTGTACCTCAGGAGAAATGCAGGTCTGGAGGAATCACAATCTGCAATCAAGATTGCCAGAGAAATATCAGTAACCTCAGATATGCAAATAACACCACCCTTATAGCAGAAAGTGAAGAATAACTAAAGAGCCTCTTGATGAAAGTGAAAAGAGAGAGTGAATAAAAAAGCTCAACATTCAAAAAACTAAGATCATGGCAACTGGTACCATCACTTCATGGGAAATAGATGGAGAAACAGTGGAAACAGTGACTGATTTTATTTCTCTCAGCTCCAAAATCACTGCAGATTGTGCGTGCAGCCATGAAATTAAAAGATGCTTACTTCTTGGAAGGAAAGTTATGACCAACCTAGACCGCATATTAAAAAAGAGACTTTGTCAACAAAGGTCCATCTAGTCAAGGCTATGGTTTTTCCAGCTGTCATGTATGCATGTGAGAGTTGAACTATAATGAAGTCTGAGCTTTTGAACTGTGGTGTTGGAGAAGACTCTTGAGAGTCCCTTGGATGGCTAGAAGATCCAACAAGTCCATCCTAAAGGAAATTGGTCCTTGGTGTTCACTGGAAGAACTGATAGAAGCTGAAACTTCAATAATTTGACCACCTGATGTGAAGAGTTAACTCATTTGAAAACACCCTGATGCTGGGAAAGATTGAGGGTAGGAGGAGAAGGGAACGTCAGAGGATGAGATGACTGAATGGTATCACCGTCTTAATGAATATGGGTTTGGGTGTACTCTGGGAGTTGGTAATGGACAGGGAGGCCTAGTATGTTTTGCTTCATGGGGTCACAAAGAGTTGGACATGACTGAGCGACTGAACTGAACTAAATACCCCTTAAAGAATGATTTTTTAAAAATAAGTCTTGGGCACGTTTGACCTGGGTGAATAAAGAAGCACTTGAAGCATGTCATACAATGAAACCCTGAATGGTCAATAATTACCAGCTGGGTTTGACCCTGAATGTATGAAGAAGCACTTGAAGCATGTCACTGAAGATGAACACTGTATGGTGATAACCAGTGAATGTGTTTAAATGGGGTGACTGAACACACCATTGAAGTGTGTTAATATTGAACCAGTAGGTGGTGAGTGTTAGGAATCTGTTTGACTTAGGATAATGAAGACAACTTGAGAATGTCACACAGTAAAACATTGGATGGTGTTCACTGCGGAGTGTGTTTGACCTGGTGAGGATGGAAATGTCCTAGAAGCATGCCATAAAACTGAAACACTAAATGGTGATAAACTACTGCATGTGTTTTACCTGAAAAGGATGAAGAAGCACATGAAGTATGTCACAGGACTAATACAATGGATGATGATAATTTGCTGGGTGTGTTTTGTCTAGGGTTGAGAAGAAACACTTAAAGCAAGTCCTCAAACTGAAGCATGGGATGCTGATAAACTACTGGGTATTTTTGAACGGTGGTGTATGAAAAAATTCTTGAAATATTTTACAGTTCTGAAACTAACCACTGTGTGTTTAGTCCCAGGTGACAAGCAAACACTGGAAAATATCACATGTTAATGCACTGAATACTCTATGGTAATAACATACTGAATGTGTTTGATCTGGGGTTGAGAAGAAGCAAAAAAAGCAGGTGCCAGTTCTGAAACATGGGATTGTGATACACTGCTTGGAGTGTTGGAATTCAAGTGGAAGCAGAAGCACTGGAAGCATGTCACAGCCATGAAGCAATAAATGTTGATAAACTACTGAGTGGGAATAGAATGGGAAAGACTAGAGATCTCTTCAGGAAAATAAGAGATATTAAGTATGGGCACAATTAAGGACAGAAAAGGTATGAACCTAAAAGATATGGAATATATTAAAGAGTGGTAGCAAGAATACATAGAACTATCCAAAAAATCCCAGTGACCCAGATAACCATGATGGTGTGATCACTCACCTACAGCCAGATATCTTGGAGTTTGAAATCTAGTGACTCTTAGAAAGCATCACTACCAAAAAAGATAGTGGAGGTGATGGAACACCAGCTGAGCTATTTCAAATTCTAAAAGATGATGGTGTTGAAGTGCTGCACTCAGTATGCCAGAAAATTTGGAAAACTCAGCAGTGGCTCCAAGACTGGAAAATATCACTTTTTAATTTGAAATCCAAAGAACAATACGAGAGAATGTTCAAAATATCACACAAATGCACTTATTTCACATGCTAACTTCTTGGAAGAAAAGTTATGAACAATCTAGACAACATACTAAAAGTCAGAGATGTTAATGTGCCAACAAAGGTCTGTCTAGTTAAGGCTATGATTTTTCCAGCAGGCATGCATGGATTTGACAGTTGAATTATAAAGAAAGCTGGGCATCAAAGAATTGATGCTTTTGAACCGTAATGTTGGAGAAGATTCTTCAGAGTCCCTTGGACTGCAAGGAAATTCAACCAGTCCATCCTAAATGAGGTCAATCCTAAATATTCTTTGGAACGCCTGATGTTGAAGCTGAAACTCCAATACTTTGGCCACCTGAAGTGAAGAGCTGACTCATTTGAAAAGACCCTGATGTTGGGAAAGATTGAAAGTGGGAGGAGAAGGAGAGTACAGAGGATGAGACAGTTGGATGGCTCACTGACTCAAAGGACATAAGTCTAAGTAAACTCTGGGAGTAGTGATGGAAAGTGAGGCTTGACATGCTGCAGTACATGGAGTCACAAAGAGTCAGAAACGACTGAGAAACTGAACTGAATTGATCAAAGGGATGTTCACAATTCTCCAAGCTAGATTTCAAAAGCACATAAACCTAGAAGTTGCAGATATTCAAACTGGATTTAGATAAGACAGAGAAACCAGAGGTCAAATTGGCAACAGCCACTGGATCATGGAAAAATCAAGAGAATTCTAAAAATACATATATTTCTGCTTCATTGACTGTGGCAAAATCCACTGTGTGGAATTTTCTACAACAAACTATAGAAAATTCATAAAGACATGGAAATACCAGACCACCTACCTGCCTCCTGAGAGACCTGTATCCAGGTCAAGAAACAATAGTGAGGACTGGATGCAGAACAACAGATGGTTTGAAATTGTGGAAAACAAACAAACAAACAACCTACTATATTTGTCACCCTGTTTATTTAACCTATATGCAGAGCATATCTTGGAAAATTCTGGGCTGGAGGAAACACAAGCTGAAATTAAGAGAAAAATATCAATATCAATAGAAATATTAGTAACTTCAGATATGCAGATGATACCACCCATATGACATAAAGCAAAGAATAGCTAAAGAGTCACTTGATGCAGGTGAAAGAGGAGAGTGAAAAAGCTGGCTTAGGGCTCAACATGCAAAAATCATGGCATTCAAAAGATTCAAAAGATCAAGGCATCCTGTGCTGTCATTTCATGGCAAACAGATGGGGAAAAAATGGAAACAGAGACAGACTTCTGTTTTCTTGGACTCCAAAATCATTGCAGATGATGATTGAAGTTATTAAATTAAATGACACTTGTTTCTTAGAAGAAATCTATGACAAAACTAGAGCAGAAATATCCCTTTGCCTACAAGGGTCCATATAGTCAGAGCTATTTTTGTTTGTTTGTTTCTTTGTTTCAGTAGTCATGTGCAGATACATTAAAACATAAAGGAGGCTTAACCTTAAGGAATTGATACTTTTGAACCACTATCATGGAAAAGACTTGTGAGTCCCTTGGGTTGCAAGGAAATCCATCCAGTCAACCCTAAAGGAAATTAATCCTGAAAATTCACTGAAGGGACTGGTGCTGAGGCAGAAGCTCCAATATTAAGACTATCTGATATGAAGAGCCAACTCACTGGAAAACACTCTGATGCTGGAAAAGATTGAAGCAGGAGAAGGGGATGACAGAGGTCCAGATGGTTGGATGGCATCATTGACCCAATGTATTTGAGTTTGAACAAGTTCCAGGAGATGGTAAAGGACAGGAAGAAATATGCTGCAGTCTATAGTATAGCAAAGAGTTGGAAATGACTGAGTGACTGAGCAACAACAATAAGCAGCAACAATAAAGCTGCTGAGTACATTTGACCTTGAGTAGTTACAGGAGCACTTGAAACATGTCACAGATCTGAAACCTCAGATAGTGGTAAAACATTAGATGTGTTTGGGAGTTAGTGAAGCAGCCACTGAAATGTGTCACACCATTGAAACAATGAATGTCAATAACCTATATACTATATTTGATGTGGAATGAATGAAGAACCACTTGAAGTGAGTTGCATGACTAAAACACTATATGATCACACTTCAGATGGTCTGTGTTTGACCTTGTATAGGAAAATCAGCACATGAAGCATGTTACAACACTGAAACTGGATCATGGTAAATCACTGTGTATAATGACTTGTGGTAGTTGAAAACTCAATGAAAGTATGTAACAGCATTGACTCAATGCAACCTTGGGTGGACAAAGGATATTTTGAAATATATACCAGAATTAACACACTGGAACTGGTAACTTATGGGTTGTGCATTTTCTGCAGAGAATGAAGAAGCAGTTGAAGCAGTAGACACCACTAAAATACTGAATGGTGATAAACTGGGACACATGTTAAATGAGAAACTGGAAGCATGGCACAGAGTAAAACACAGGACCATGATAAACTGCTGATTGTGTTTGATCTAGAATAGATTAAAGAAGGACTTGAAACTCATCACAGAACCGAAACAGTAATTGTGATAAGCTACTGACCATATTTTATTTGGAGAGGATAAAGAAGTATTTGAGTCATACCACAGTACTGGAACACTGGATAGTTGTAAACTGCAGGGAGTGTTGACTAAATGAGACAAAGGTACACTTCAAGCCTGTAATAGCACAGCATCAATGAATGGTGATAATTTACAAGGTGTGTTTGATCTGGAGGGAATGGAGGAGGCTCAAATCATGTCACAATACAGGAAAAAAAAGATTTTATTTAGCTACCACATTAATTTCTTCTGGAGTGGATTATAAAACACTTGAAGCATATCTCAACCTAAACACTGGATGGGGTTAATGCCAGTAAAAAATAGAGGAAACAATAGAATAGGAAAGACTAGAAATCTTGCCAAGAATCTTAGAGACACCAAGGAACTATTTCATGCAAACATGGGCACAATCAAGGACAGAAACGGTATGAATCTCGCAGAAGCAGAAAGTATGAAAAGTGTTGGCAACAGTATAATAGGAGAACTGTACCCCAAAAAGATCTTAATCACCTAGATAACCATAAGGGTGTGGTCATTCACATAGAGCAGATGACATGGGGTGTGAAGTCAAGTGGACCGTAGGAAGAATTACCACAAACAGTGCTAGTGGACAGGATATAATTGAAGCTCAGCTATTTCAAATTTTAAACAATGATGTTAAAATGTTGCACTAAATGTCCCAGGAAATTTGAAAATCTCACCAATGGCCATAGGACAGAAAAAGATCAATTTCACTCTGATCCCAAAGATGGGCAGTGTGAAAAAATGCTCAATCTACTGCACAATCTTGCTCATTTCATATGCTGGCAATGTAATGCTCAAAATTCCCCAATTTAGGTTTCAACAATATATGAACTGAGAACTTTCCAATGTACAAATTGGATTAGGAAAGGCAGAAGAACCAGAGATCAAATTGCCAACATTGACTGGATCATAGAAAAAGCAGAGAATTCCAGAAGATGATCTACTTCTGCTTCATTCACTATGCTAAAGCCTTTGACTGTGTAGGTCACAGAAACTGGAACATTCTTAAAGAGATGGGTATATTAGACCACTTTACTGGCTCCTGAGAAACCTGTATGCAGGTCAAGAAGTAACAGAATCAGGCAGGAACAATGGACTTGTTCAGAATTGGTAAAGGAGTACGTTAAGGCTGTCTTTTTGTCATCCCGCTTATTTAACTTACATACAGAATGCATCATGAAAAATATCACACTGGATGAAGCCCAAGCTGGAATCAAAATTTCTGGGAGAAATATCAATAAACTCACATATGCAGATGACAGAAAGCAGAAGAGAAATTAGAGCTCCTTGCTGAGATGAAAGTGGAGATTAAAAAAGCTGGCTTAAACCTCGACATTCGATAACTAAGATCATCTCATCCAGTCCCATCACTTGATAGCAAATAGATAAGGACACAATGGAAAAATTGACAGGTTTTTATTTTGTGAGTTCCAAAATCACTGTGCATGGTGACTGCAGCCATGAAGTTAAAAGATACTTGCTTCTTGGAGGAAAAGCTATGACAAATCTAGACAGCATTTGAAACCAGAGACATCACTTTGCTGGCAAATGTCCATATAATCAAGGTATGGTTTTTCCCAGTAGTCATGCATGGATTTGAGATCTGAAACATAAAGAAGGTTGAATGCCAAAGAATTTATGTTTTAGAACTGTGGTTCTGGAGAAGACTCTTGAGTCCCTTGAACTGCAAAGAGATCAAACCAGTCAGTCCTAAAGGAGATCAACACTGACTATTCATTGGTAGGACCGATGCTGAAGTGGCAATGCCTTGGCCACCTGATGCAAAGAGCCAAATCACTAGAAAAAATCCAGTGCTTGCTAAGATTGTAAGCAGTTCAGGATGTGTATGACAGAGAATGAAATTGTTGACTGTTGGAATAACTGTCTCAATTGACATGAATTTGATCAGATTCCAGGAGACAGTCAAGGACAGGGAAGTCTAGTGTGCAATAGTTCATGGGGTCGCAAAGAGCTAGACATAACTGTGTGACCGAAGAACATCAATTGGGGTAAATAAAGAAGCACCTGAAATGTGTCATAGCACTTAAACACTGAATGTTGATAAACTACTATATGTATTTGAAACAGGATAGTTGAGGAAGCACTTGTGCATTAATCAGCACTGAAAGAATGGATGTGTGTATTAACCCAGAGTAGATAAGGAAGCACTACAGTATGTCACCGTACTGATAGACTGAATGGTGATGAAATGCTTGCTGAGTTTCACCCCTGGGGGTCAAACAAACACCTAATATATGCTACATTACAGCCCTGAAACCTTGGCTAATGATAAAATGCTTGGAACTTTCAACTAACATGGACTATTAAGCACTTGAAACATGTCACTGTACTGAATATTGGATGATGATACATTAATGAGTATGTTTTACAGGAGAGGAGGAAGCACATGAAGCATAATACATCACTGAAACACTGAAGAGTGCTAAACTCCTAGGAGTGATGGGCCAGGATTGACAAAGAAGCACATGCAGTGATTCACAGTACTGAAATATAGATGTTGGTAAACTATTGAGAATTTGACACAAGGTGGACAAAGAATATTTGAAGCATGTCTCATGTCAAGGCACTGGGCACTGCATGGTAAAAAACTACAGAGTGTGTTTTTCCAGAGTGAATGAATGAGTGAGTGAAGTCACTCAGTTGTGTCCAAATCTTTGTGACCCCATGGACTGTAGTGTAAAAAGGTTCCTCCGTCCATGGGATTTTCCAGGCAAGAATACAGGAGCGGGTTGCCGTTTCCTTCTCCAGGATGAATAGTGGATGAATAGGCACTTGAATCACGTCACAGCACTGAAACGGTGACTTTGATAAACTACTGGATGTATTTTTCCAGTCTGGATGATAAAGCAGTTTGTGTCACAGCTTGGAAATACTAGATGGTGATAAGCTACTGGTGTGTTTGATAAAGATGCACTTGAAATTGTGACAGCAGTGAAAAGCAGGAAGTGATAAGCTGCTGAGTCTATTTTAGCTGGGCTGGAAAAAGAGGTGGCTGAACCTCCTCTCTGAAGTGTGGATAATCATAAACTACGGAGTATGTTTCACTTGGCATGGATGAAGAAACACTGAAAGTCTGTCATAGCAGTGAAACACTGGATCGAGATATACAACTGGGTGTGTTTGACCCAGGGTGCCTGAAAAATAAATTGAGGTGTCACTGCACTGAAACACTAGATAATGATAATCTACTGGATGTGTTCAAGGAGTAATCAATGAAGAAGCACTTGGAATGGCACTACATGGTGATAAACACCAAGTTGTAGTGGACCAGAGTGGATGAAGTTCTTGAAGCATGTCAAATCTTTGCAAGCCTGGTTGGTGATATATTCCCATCAAACAATGTGTATTTTTGATATGGGGTGTAAAAACAAGCACCTAAAGCATGCCATGGGGCCTTTCCTGGTGGTTCAGTGGTTAAGCATCCACCTTGTAGTGTAGGGGAAGAATGTCCAATCCCTTATTGGGAAACTAACATCCCATATGCTACTGAGTAACTAATCCTGCACAGCTGAAAATACTGAAGTTATCACACTCTGGAGACTGCATGCTATGGTTAGAGTTGGCTTGTCTCAAGGACTATCCTACATGACACAACTAAAACCTGACACAGCCAACTAAATAAAGAAAAATTGTGTCACAGGTGAAATATTGGTGACAAACTATTGAGTGTGCTCTACCTGGAGAAAATGAAGAAACACTAGAATCATGTCACTGCATTGAAACACTGGACGGTGATAAGCTACTGGGAAGAAAAAGATCTGTAGAATGTTCCACAGATAAAACATTGGATAATGATAACCCACTGAGTTTTTTAGACCTGGAGTGGATAGAAGCATGTCACAGAAGTGAAGCATGAAGGGTGGTAAACTACTGTGTGTGTTTAACCAGGGAAGGATGAAGAAACACTTAACCTGTCACAGCACTGAGTACTAGAAATGTTTGACATGGAGTGGGTTGAACAAGCACTTGAAACAGGTCACAGGACTGAAATAAACTCTGGATGGTAATAAACTACTCAAAGTGATGACCTGAGGAGATGAAGACGTGACGGAAACATCTCATTGCAGTGAAACACTAGATGATGATAAACAGTATTAGTAGTGACAAGATGCCTGCTCCAGAGTTCAAGATGCAGTATGTTTGTTCTAGAATGCAGGCTTAATAAGTTTGAGTGCTTCCTCTAAAGTAAAAATTCAGCAGTTACCACATGCCTACCCTGGATCATGGGGTCAGAAGGGGCAAAATGAAAGCTCCAGGATGCAAGCTCAGAACATGCATGATGTTTACTAGAATGTGGGCTCGTTGGTGGCTGATGCATGCATTAGATTGCAAGTTCAGAAGTTATGACATGGGTATTCTCTTGCACCTATGTTGTAAAACCACATTGGTCACCTATTTTTTACATATAGTACTGTACACAGTGAAATGCTATTTTATCAAATTATGCCACCTTCGAATTCTTCTGAGTCCAAAAGTCTCTTCTCTAGATCTTTATCTCTTCTCTTGGTCTGCATATAGGTCATCTTTCTAAATTCCATATATATGAATTAATATACAGCTTTTTGTCTTTCTCTGTCTTAGTTACTTCACTCTGTGTAATAGGTTTCACATTTTTCTACCTCATTAGAACTGACTCAAATGCATGACTTCTTATACCTTAGTAATATTTCATATGTATATGTACCAAAATGTCATTAACCATATATCTATTGATAGACCTCTAGGTCACTTGCACATCCTAGCTACTGTAAACAGTGTTTCAACAAACATTGGAGTGTTGTGTTTCTTTCAATTCTAGTTTCCTTAAGATATGTGTCCAAGAGAGGGATTCCTGGGTCATATGGCATTTCTAATTCCAACTTTCTAAGGAGTCTCCACAATATTCTCCATAATATAGTACCAGTATGCATTCCTGTCAACAGTGCAAAAGGTTCCCTTTTCTCTCCAACCTCTCTAGCAATTGTATGGTAGATATTTTAATGATGTCCAATCTGACCAGTGTGAAATGATACCTCAATGTGGTTTTGATTTGAATTTCTCTTATAATGACTAATGATGAGCAACTTTTCTGTCTGTTCAGTTCAGATCACTTGCTAAGTCATGTCCGACTCTGCGACCCCATGAATCACAGCACGCCAGACCTCCCTGTCTATTACCATCTCCCAAAGTTCACTCAAACTCATCCATTGAGTCAGTGATGCCATCCAGCCAACTCTTTCTCTGTCATTCCCTTTTCCTCCTGCCTCCAATCCTTCCCAGCATCAGAGTCTTTTCCAATGACTAAACGCTTCACATGAGTTGGCCAAAGTACTGGAGTTTCAGCTTTAGTATCATTCCTTGCAAAGAAATCCCAGGGCTGATCTCCTTCAGAATGGATTGGTTGGATCTCCTTGCAGTCCAAAGGACTCTCAAGAGTCTTCTCCAGCACCACAGTTCAACAGCATCGATTCTTTGGTGCTCAGCTTTCTTTACAATCCAACTCTGGCCTCCATACATGGCCACTGGAAAAACTGTAGCCTTGACTAGATGGACCTTAGTCAGCTAAGTAATGTCTCTACTTTTCAATATCCTATCTAGGTTGGTTATACTCTTTTTCCAGGGAGTAAGTGTCTTAATTTCATGGTTGCAGTCACCATTTACAGTGATTTTGGAGCCCCAGAAAATAGAGTCTGACACTGTTTCCACTGTTTCCCCATCTATTTCCCATGAAGTGAAGGGACAGGATGCCATGATCTTCGTTTTCTGAATGTTGAGCTTTCAGCCAACTTTTTCACTCTCCTCTTTCACTTTCATCAAAAGGCTTTTTAATTCCTCTTCACTTTCTGTCATAATGGTGGTGTCATCTACATATCTGAGGTTATTGATATTTCTCTCGACAATCTTCATTCCAGCTTGTGCTTCTTCCTGTCCAGCATTTCTTATGATGTACTCTGCACAGAAGTTAAATAAGCAGGGTGACAATATACAGCCTTGATGTACTCCTTTTCCTATTTGGAACCAGTCTGTTGTTCCATGTCCTGTTCTAACTGTTGCTTCCTGACCTGCATATAGGTTTCTCAAGAGGCAGGTCAGGTGGTCTGGTATTCCCATCTCTTTCAGAATTTTCCACAGTTTTATCTCTTAGCAATCTGTATATCTTCTTTGGATAGGGCTTTTGCCTACATTTTGATTAGTGGTTTGATTCTCTGAGTAGTATTTGTAACTGAATATTGAGATGCAAGAGCAGCTTGCATATTAGGTGATTAATTTTTGGTTAGTTTTTCAGTGGTTATTATTTTCTCCCAATTCTGAAGGCTACCTATTCACCTTACTTATAGTTTTCTTCATTGTACAAAAGCTTTAAAGCTTAATTAGATTCTATAAAAAAATTTTTTTTTCCTTTACTCTAGGCAATGTCATAGAGGATCTTGCTGTAACTTATTTTGGAGTGGTTATACCTATGTTTTACTCTAAGGGTTTCACATTTTCTGATCTTACATTTACATCTGTAATCCATTTTTAGTTTATTTTTTTAATTATTTTTTATTCTACATTTTTAGTTTATTTTTGAACATGATGTTAGATAGTGTTCTAGTTTCTACACAGATGTCCAGTTTCGCCAGTAACGTTTTATAAAGAAACTATCATTTTATGTTGCATATTTTGGCAGCCATTTTCAAAGATAATGGGTGCATGAATTTATCTTTGGACTTTATACTTTGTTTCATTGGTCTATATTTCTATGTTTGTGTCATTTCATACTCTCTTGATATCTTTGTAGTGTAGTCTGAGGTCAGAAAGTCTGACTCCTCTAGTTCCATTCTTCTTTCTCAAAATTACTTTGGTTCTTCAAGGTCTTAGGTGTTTCCATGCAAATCATAAAATAATTTGCTCTAGTTCTATTAAAAATATTGTTGGTAGTTTTAGAGGTATTACATTGAATCTATTGGTTGTTTGGGGTAGAACATTCATTTTAACTACATCAATTCATCCAATTCAAGAACATGATATGTTTTTCCATCTATATGTGTTTTGATTTCTTTCATGAGTGCTTTTATTTTATCTCTCTGGGAAACTGAAGGTTGCTCAGTTGTTTCCTAATCTTTGCAATCCCATGGACTATACAGTGTATGGAATTTGGAATTCTCAAGGCCAGAATACTGGAATGGATATCCTTTCCCTTCTTGAGAGGATCTTCCCAAACCAGAGATGGAACACAGGTGTCACACATTGCAGGAGGATTCTTCACCAGCTGAGAGTGAAGCCCAAGAATACTATAGTGGGTAGCCTATCCCTTCTTCGGGGGGGTCTTCCTAACCCAGGAATCGAACAGGTGTCTCTTGCATTGTAGGCAGCTTTTTTACCAATCGAGCTGTCAGGAAAGACCATTGTCTCTTTATGCAAATTTATTTATAGTTATTTTATTCCTTTTATTGCAATGGTGAACAGGATTGTTCCTTAATTTCTCATGCTCCTGTTGGCCCTGGCCATGACACCAAGCTGGGACAGATGTGAAGGGATTCAACATAATAGCACAGCAACTGGTGCTTAATGGCAGCCCAGGCTTCAGTAAACCTGTGGGACTCACTAGCTCTTTGGGGTTGGGGAGTGAGGCAGATGGTCGGGAGGTGGGGGCTGGTGTGTTTGGGGTCACCAGAGGCTGAAGAAAGGGGTGCCAGACAGCCCATGACAGGGTGAATGTGCCCTGGGAATTAAGCTGAACAGGTGAGACCCTAGGCTGTGAACCACGCACATGCTGCAGGCCCAAATCTAGACCAACGGCCAAGAGGGTAGTGGGCAGCACTCTTATGGAAATGACCCTAGACCAGAGGGCATCTTACCAGGTTCCTGGATTGCAGCACCCCCAAGTAGCCAGATTCTGCTCCAGGTAGATAACGAGTTTTGCATCTGCAGCTACCTCAGGTGCTGTCATTGACCTGGCTCTGGAAATTATTGCCACATTTTCCTGCTCCAGGACCCAAACAGTACACGCCTATGTCCCCCGGGACTGTCAATTACTGTGATCTCTCCCTGAGTATCCAAAGGACATGCAGGGGAGCCAAGTGGCTGGATACTTTCTCCATTGGACAGAGAGCCTGTTGCTATCCAGATACTAAGGTAGTAGGGAAAATACCCACCGTTTGCTACAGTTGACCTCAACTGTTCAGGAACACTAGAGCCATAGGTTACAGAGCTCGTTCTGAGTCTTTATCTCTACTTCTGGCATAGCACTGTTTTGAGCAATCCTTCCATATGTGTACCAGGGGCTGGTGTCTGTTTATCTCCATCTGTCTAAGTGGAGCTATTGCCGTCTGCTACTCTCTGGACAGCAGCACTCAGAAGATATGCTTATCCTTGGCATAAAGTCAGGTCCTTCTCCTGAGTGAGTTGCACCAATGGGACAACAGACTGTTTTAGTGCACACGTTCAGAGAGTGCTTTCGCAAACTTCAAAGGCAACAGTGGGTGGTCACTGCTGAACCACAGAAGGGGACTGGCAACTCTCCCTCATTCTCTGGACAGATGTGAATGGTGCTGAGGCCTGAGGTGGCTTGGCCTCAGTTTTCACAGAAGGAGAAATGGGGCATGCTCTGCTGGCATGATGGAACTCCCTGAACCTTGTTCAAATACCTGCCAGAGAGATGCTAAGGACAGCTTCAGGTTAAGTTCCATGACTCATCGATGTTGGAGACATGCATGTCTGCCATTTACTCTATCGAGGCCCTTTCAAAGTGGTTCTGTTCTTCATGTGAGAACACATCCCTGTCTGCCCGGTTGTCCAAGCCTGTGTGGCCATCAGCAGTGAGGATCAGTTTAGCCATCTATCCTATATTTCTGATACCCGATATATGTGTTCTGCAAAGAGTATAAAGAGTGATGTTTCAATCTGGGAGACTCTGAAGGTAGCAGGTGCTTATGATGCAGTGCTGGTCAGTCTCTGCAATGTCACAAAAAAGGCAAGGGGTTCTCATGCTCATGACAATGTCAGTGAAAAAATGCCCGGCACTCTAGAAGGATGAAAAGGCCCTTGTAGCTGGGTGTTTAAGTGGCTGTAGGGTCATCCAGAGAAGCTTCTGTGTCTGGATTACAGCACTTTCTGTGTTTTGGCTCCTCTGCACTCTCACTGATTGTCCCCAGGTGCTTTCACCTGACTCGCCTTTCTGCCAGGCAAACTGGGTGAACCACCACTGTGATTCCACTTAGACTCGCTTGCTCAGTGTGATAATGAGGATCAATTCCCTGGCTTCAGTGCTTCTGCTGGCCCTGAGTCTACATACCTTTATGACCTTCATGTTTTCACTATCCAACTTCCATCACCTAGCTAGGTCAGTTCCGACAGCTCATATTCACAAGCTTACTAGAAGGTGCTTATGCATCTACTCACATACATGCACATGTACACACTAACATACCTGAGGAGACTTGCACATATACAGATGTACAAGCTTTCTTCTCCAACATCAGTTTTGGTAAGCACCTGATCTTTTTTGTCCTGGTTATTTTTTTCCATTTGTTCATCAGTCATGTCAGGTTGCACTTCTAATTCTGTGACTTATCCTCAAAGGTTACAAAATATTGGCATTTGCTTGTGACAGGGACCGACCTGCAGAACAGTGGGCAGGGTTGGAAGTGCTCACACTGGACTGCTGAGTGACACATGCCTGTGTTCTGCATTCTTCCATCACCTTGGACAGCTTCACAGTACCAGTCACATTGCCCTGATCCATTGTCTGTGCATTCCTTCAGGGAAGCAGAAAACAAGGACCTCTGGGCTCAGCTAACTTGGAGAACCACTTTCTCGGTGTGCACCTCTCTAGGTAATTCCTTGTCAATGTTGTGCCCCTGTTGTTAGCCCAGGACCCCTTAGGGCCCACAACATTCTGAGTGAAGCCCTTGTTCTCCCTATCAATGTAGCTTTCTGTGTGCCCTTGTCTACCTGTGTCCCAAAGTGCTGTCTCCCTGTAGCAGGAAAAAGGCAGAGATTCCCAAGCCTCCAAGAGCCTCAAGAGACTGACATACCTGGGTCTGATCCAATGTTGTGAAGAAGCCACAGAGGTAAGGTGGCATCCCCACACATCATCCTTTCTGTTTAACACTACCCAGACACACGAAGTCCCCAAATAGATTACGTCCTGGGAAATCTGCCCTTTCTGGGCCCATAGCTCATGCCTCCCTTAGGCAGAAAGCAGCTTTTCTATGTCAAATGTACCAATAGGCCTTAAATCACCCAGGCCTCACTGACTTTCTAAATGCTAAGATTCTCTTTCAGTTGCTCTCTTTAGGCACAGGTAGGACTCCTTATAGTCAGGCATTCCTGCCTGCCTACACAGCTCATGTGCCAAGGAAGCCAGTCCCCGGCTGGGGCCAGGGACATCCAAGATGGTCCCCTGGAAGGCAGTGTTCTTCTCAGTGTCATCTGGTGCAGATCCCCTATGACAAAATCAGAGATTCTGCTCCAGTGAGACTGCAAGAATCTTCCCTCACGTGCAGACACACAACGTTGCCCCTCTGGCCCCCACAGCCAGGGGAAAGACCCCAGAGGAAGGAAGGAATATACATCAGGACTTTCAGCAGGAGCCATGGAGTATCTTTGGCAGGACAGCTATTGCCTAGCTCCTCTACCCTGAAAACCAGCAGGCTCTGAGCTACCCCCAGGGCCTTTCCTGTCTCTCACCCACCCAAGGTCCCTTGGGAGTCCCTTGCAATTACCCCACCATCCTTGTTTCTTCCCTGTTCCCTCCCTCACAGGGACACCCAGGCAGACACATGTATTTTCCTCGCCTTTCTGCACTGCCAGGGAAGCCGGAAGTGCCTGGCGACATGCCAAGCTCACACTGTCTCTCCTGGCATGCCTGTGGTTTTGCAACACAGCCTACCTTAGCACGTTTTGCTTTTTGTGTCACATCGTGCCAGTGTGGGCTGCCATCATGGAGACAGTGTGCTGGCTGATGGGCTGATCCTGGGTAACACAGGCCCAGGACCTTCCTGGGTCTCCTTGCTTGTGGAACAAATCTCCAGTGCAGCAGGCTATCTGTGCCTCTTTCTCTTTCGGGTCTCTGCTCTTCTCTGCAGGACCTTAGCCTCCTCATTATCCCAGGTCCTGCCAAAGCCCCGTCCAGCATTTCCACAGGTCAGCCCATGTCCTCACAGGCCTAGGACTCCACAGGCAGTGGTTTTGAAGTCCCACCCCACCTGGTTTTATTGCTAAGCAAGTTAGCTTGATTTAAGCAAGCCAGCTCGGCTTTGATGCTAAGTAACTTGTTTTGCTTTATGAATCTAGCAAGCCTACATGTCGCAGAAACTTCTTATTACTTTATTGAGTGTCATTAGTCTTATTGTGTTCTCTCAAAACCCCATATTGTTTCTTCTTTATCTACAGTTCCCTAATGGAGTATCGAGCTAACTGTTTGATCATTCTGTTTTCTTATTCTGTCCTTACCACCTGGGGACACTCCCAGTCCCCAAGTGCAGGCTGCAGTGCCCTCAGTGATCCTGAAATCACTCCAGCAAATGAGATGCACCTCTGAGCCAGGAGACCAGGCCCCTAGTTCTGCTGTCATTTCCTCCTCTCCCTTTTTCTGGGCCACCTTCTGACAAGTTCTTCAGTCTTACCTGCCTGGAGTGGACCCTAAACACCCCACCCCCTACCCAGTCCACACTACTGCTGCTTTATCTGTAGAAGCATCATCATCAGTAGTAACTGGCTAGAGCTAGGGTGACCTGGATATCTGGCAAGTCTTCACAGGGGAGGAAGGAGGGAGCCTCTTTTGTTTAGGTCGAGATGTCATTGAATCTGTGTTGCCAGGCACAGGAAGAGGCAAAGTGTGCTCATAGAGAGGGTAGACTATTCCTGGGTAAGAAGAGATCTGACTCCAGAGTGGAGGGAGGACAGACATACCGGAACTCTAGGTGAGATTTCATCTGCTGGAGGCTGGGTCTCCAGGGCTTCTTCTCAGTCAGGGGCCTCTAAGGACCATCCAGGCTGTGGTCTTCCTCCAGAAGCCAAGGATGGTTGTCTTCCAGCATTTCTAGTGAGTCTTTGGGCACAGATGCATTCCAAAGACCCCAGGAAGCCCTGGGGAGAAGATGTTTTGCAGTCACAGATGGAATTCTGCCACTAGAGAGAGAATGAGTTCTTCCCACCCCTAAATAAGCTCATAGGCTGCACCAGCCTGTGCAACAAAATACAATTAGAAATGTCCCCCAGGATGACTCACTCCGGGTTCCTGGGAGTCGTCCTGGGCAGGAAGAACATGTCTTCATGCAGATGATCCCCTAATGCTTCTGTGTCCAGTGAGTCCCCTGCACAAACAGACTCTGTGGAGCTGGAGGTGGACAGAGGTCTGTCCCCTGTCTCACTTGGAAAGACTTTTTGGCTGATACTTCACATTTTTAGATCATTTGAAGACAGTGGTCCTCCTGCATCCTTAATTTTCCTGGATGCTGAGTTCCCATGGAAACATCCCAAGCTTAGACCTCTGCTGTTTCCTGTTTCCCCAGGAAGTCACTGTGAAGTCAGCTAGCTTTTACTAATGTTCAGTGGGGCAAATCTGTCCATCCATCAGTCTTGACCCAAGTGGTTCTTTGCTTCCTCCTTCGTGCAGCATGCCAGTGTCCTTCCTTGGCTGTCTTGGGCTCACCAGGATGGAAAGGAAACCAGGGTGAACAACAGCCTCTCTCTGAAAGTTATTTGAGGTACTTGTGGAAAATGCCAGTGCCATCATGGTGCTCCTTAATCAGGGACTTGATGATTATCTTTGTTGCGAATCTTCAACTCCTCTAGCTGATTGATCACAGTGATTGCCAGAAGTGAAAAGGCCCACAAGGAACATTCCAGCTTAACACTATTTTAGGGTTTTAACGCCACTTAAAGTAATGCTCAAAATGCTTCAAGCCAAGTTTCAGATAGGTGAATTCTGAACTTCCTAATGTTTAAGCTGGTTTTAGAAAAGGCAGAGGAACCAGAGACCAAACTGCCAACATTTGTTAGATCATGGGAAAAGCATGAGAGTACCAGAAAAATATCTATCTCTGCTTCATTGACTATGCCAAAGCCTCTGACTGTGTGGATCACAATAAACAGTATAAAATTCTTCAAGAGATAGGAATACCAGACCACCTGACATGCCCCTTGAGAAATCTGTATGCAGGTCAGGAAGCAACAGTTAGAACTGGACATGAAACAACATACTGATTCCAAAGAGGAAAAGGAGTATGTTAAGGTTGTATATTGTCATCCTGCTTATTTAACTTCTATGCAGAGTACATCATGAGAAACGCTGGGCTGGAAGAAACACAAGCTGAAATTAAGATTGCCAGGAGAAATATCAATAACCTCAGATATGCAGATGGACACAACACTTATGGCAGAAAGTGAAGAGGAACTAAAAGACCTCTTGATGAAAGTGAAAGAGGAGAGTGAAAAAGTTGGCTTAAATCTCAACATTCAGAAAATGAACATCACGGAATTTGGTCCCATCACTTCATGGGAAATAGATGGGGAAACAGTGGAAACAGTGTCAGTCTTTATTTTGGGGGCCTCCAAAATCACTGAAGATGGTTATTTCAGCCATACAATTAAAAGACGCTTACTCCTTGGAAGAACGGTTATGACCAACCTAGATAGCATATTCATTTTAAAAAATTTTTTTTATTTTTACTTTATAATACTGTATTGGTTTTGCTATACATTGACATGAATCCACCACAGGTATATGAGCTCCCAATCCTGAATCCCCCTCCCACCTCCCACTCCATATCATCTCTCTGGATCATCCCTGTGTACCAGCCACAAGCATCCTGTATTCTGTACCAAGCATCCTGTATCCTGTATCGAACATAGACTGGCGCTTCGTTTCTTACATGATAGTATACATGCATACATGTATACATGGTTTCATTGCCATTCTCCCAAATCATCCCATCCTATCCCTCTCCCTCAGAGGCCAAAAGTTCATTCTATACATCTCTTTTGTTGTCTCACATACAGGGTCATCATCACTATCTTTCTAAATTCCATATATATGTGTCAGTATACTGTATTGGAGTTTTTCTTTCTGGCTTACTTCACTCTGTATAATTAGCTCCAGTTTCACCCATCTCATTAGAACTGATTCAAATTTATTCTTTGTAAGGGCTGAGTAATATTCCATTGTGTATATGTATCACAGCTTTCTTATCCATTCATCTGCTGATGGACATCTAGGTTGTTTCCACGTCCTGGCTATTATAAACAGTGCTGCAATGAACATTGGGGTACATGTGTCTCTTTCAATTCTGGTTTCGTCAGTGTGTATGCCCAGCAGGGGATTGCTGGGTCATAAGGAAGTTATGTTTGCAAGTTTTTAAGGAATCTCCACACAGTTTTCCATAGTGGCTGTACGAGTTTGCATTACCACCAACAGTGTAAGAGGGTTCCCCTTTCTCCACACCATCTCCAGCATTTATTGCTTGTAGACTTTTGGATCACAGCCATTCTGACTGGTGTAACATGGTATCTCACTGCGTCTTGATCTGCATTTCTCTGATAATGAGTGATGTTGAGTGTCTTTTCATGTGTTTGTTCGCCATCTGTATGTCTTCTTTGGAGAAATGCCTATTTAGTTTTTGGACCATTTTTTGATTGGGCCGTTTATTTCTCTGGAGTTGAGCTGCATACATTGCTTGTATTTTTTGAGATTAGTTGTTTGTCATTTGCTTCATTTGCTATTGCTTTCTCCCATTCAGAAGGCTGTCTTTTCAGCTTACTTATAGTTTCATTTGTTGTGCAGGAGCTTTTAATTTTAATTAGATCCCATTTGTTTACTTTTGCTTTTATTTCCAGTATTCTTGGAGGTGGATCATAGAGGATCCTGCTGTGATTTATATCAGAGAGTGTTTTGCCTATATTTACTCTAGGAGTTTTATAGTTTCTGGTCTTATGCTTAGATCTTTAATCCATTTTGAGTTTATTTTTGTGTGTGGTGTTAGAAAGTGATCTAGTTTCAATCTTCTGCAAGTAGTTGACCAGTTTTCTCAGCACCACTTGTTAAAGAGATTGTCTTTACCCCATTGTATATTCTTGCCTCCTTTTTTGAAGATAAGGTGTCCATAGGTGTGTGGATTTATCTCTAGGCTTTCTACTTTGTCCCATTGTTATATATTTCTGTCTTTGTGCCAGTACCATACTGTCTTAATGAATGTGGCTTTGCAGTAGAGCCTGAATATTCAAAAACAGAGACATTACTTTGCAGACTAAGGTCCCTCTAGTCAAGCTATGTTTTTTCCTGTGATCATGTATGAATGTGAGAGTTGGATGTTGAAGAAGGCACAGGGCCAAAGAATTAATGCTTTTGAGCTGTGGTGTTGGAGAAAACTCTTGAGAGTCCCTTGGACTGAAAGGAGATCCAACCAGTCCATTCTGAAGATTAGCCCTGGGATTTCTTTGGAAGGAATGATGCAAAGGCTGAAACTCCAGTACTTTGGCCACCTCATGTGAGGAATTGACTCATTGGAAAAGACTCTGATGCTGTGAGGGACTGGGGGCAGGAGGAGAAGGGGACGACAGAGGATGAGATGGCTGTATGGTATCACTGACTCAGTGAACGTGAGTCTGAGTGAACTCCTGGAGTTGGTAATGGACAGAGAGACCTGGCATGCTGCGATTCATGGGATCACAAAGAGTCGGACACCACTGAGCAACTGAACTGAAGGGGCACCCACATATCTGGCTGCTGGTGGGGATGGTAGGAATTATGTGAATGCCATCTCTAGGAAGTTACGAAACTGTAGAGTATCCTTCAGGGAAGGCCATATTCTCACCCTCCAAATAGTAGAACTATTGGGACATCACATTTTCAGGGGTGGAGAGGTTCTATCTGTCTGTGTTCTGAGACAGCAGCAGAACCATCATGTCAGCCAGCCCAGCAGGGGCTTCACCCCAGATACTTTGGTGCAGGTTTTGCACCTCTCTAGGGAGAAAGTCCATGTCACAACTTGTGCTTAATTCAGAGGAAGGAAATATTGAATTGTGTTTGTGGGCTTAAAGTTGAGCTCCCATCAGAATCTGTGTAAGTGAGAGCCTTAGGGGAGGGAGAGGTGTTGAGCATGGGGGTTTGAAGGCACTTTGCATTCTTTGTTCACTGGCACTGAAGGAACGTCATGTTCCCCAGCTATACTTGGGCAGGAGCCATTGAAGGTCATGGTGACAGTACAGGTCCTTGGACAGAGCCCAGACTGGGATATGCAGGAGGACACCTGTTCGTCTGGTTTGCAGCCACATGCTGACACAGATTTGTGTCCTTGGCCCACGTTTATTTCCCTTCAGGAGAGCCCATGACCCTAAGCCGTCAGTGGCTTTCAGGCAGAACAAGGCATGTCCCAGGTTTGGCCAGCCAAAACAGTTCCATCCTCTCCTAATCCACATTCCTAAATTTAATCTCCTAGCTTCTGGGAGGAAATGCTCTTTCCCTCCAGGGAGGGAGGAAACATGGATCTTGGGTTTGCATTCGGTTTAAGGGATCAACCCCGTCCCTTTTTAGCCACTCCCTCTGTTGGCAATTTCTTAAGCCTAGTCTAAGAGATGTCTCAATTCCTTCAAACAAAACACACTTGTCTTTGGCCACTCTGGTACTTCAGGCTATGACAGCTGTACCTGCCAAGTTCTTCATGGGACAGGCCATGCTGGCCACTATCCTGTAGAGAATTTTCTTTCCCTTTCCATTCATGTTGGCAATTGCATGCTTTGCTTTTGCTGCTACATGCAGTTCTACCTTTATCCAAGACAGTTTGCTTTTTCTCTGATTTTCCCCACTTGTACAGACCTTTACAATAACCAAACCACTGCAATAACCATTTCTTAACCAAATAAAATTTGGTAGGGAGGGGCAGGGTGGAGGGGGTAGGGCAGGGTGAGAGTGAGGGAATGGGGCCACACCAAACAAAATCTGGGGTCATAGTTCCCTGATGGGCATAGAACTTGTGCCCCTGTAATGAAAGCACAGTGTCCTCCTCACTGAACTGCCAGGGGAGTTCCTGGAATTAATTTAAAGAAAGACATCTAATTAGGAGAAATTTTGGGGTGACATTTTACATTTTCATTTATGAACAGTGATATATAATTTTATAATTTTGTGATTTTACCAGCTTAAAAGGTTTGTGGTGTTTCTTTTTATTTTAAAAGCTAAAAACTGTTTCTTAAGTCCATTGAATTAAAACAAAAATCTGTATAATATTTTAAAGAGTGGAGGCTTTGTTCTGAATATTGGCACTTTGTTCTACTGAACTGAATGTTAATAACATTTGTAGAAGAGACACACAGGGAAAGGTACACCTTTTTATTAAGTGACATAACAGCACCCAATGTGTGAATTATTGGTTGGAGTTTAGAACAGGCCATTTTAGGCTAAACTCCTTATTCCTGTTTTCAGCCCTTGAGTAATAATCAGAGCTTTATATGAAGAGAGTGGGGTAAGTTTTCAAACTCCTAGGTATCTACCAGCCAGCAGGGCTGGAATTAAATACAGCACCTAGTAGATATGGTNGGGCAAGAGGTCACCTTGTCCGTTTGTTGCTGCCTGGAGAGATGCTTGTCCACATGCCAGTGGGGCCAAAGCTGTGACTTTGTGGCCAGAGGATGTCTCTGACTCTGCCTTGGGGGTCCCAGAAGGTGGAGGGACAGCAGACCGGTTCTTTGGCCAGAGAAAGACCACCACCACCACCACCACCACCACCACCACCACCACACTGCCTTGCTCTCTGAAATTCCCCCAGGACTAATTCCAGAGTAGGTTCTTCAGGATGGGCATCTGGGCCCCGCCCAGACTCATGGAACTGGCTGGCCAGAGCCTGCTGTAGAATGAGGCCTTGGCCAGTGCAGCCCTGGAGGAGATCCCCATCAAGCTCTTCCTGCCGCTGTTGAAGGCAGCCTTTTCCGGGAGGCACACCCAAGCCCTGTCTCAAATCCACGTGCTGCCGCATACCACCCCAGACCAGGAGGAGCACTACATGGGCCAGCTCACCACCCAGTTCCTGAACCTGCTGCACCTACAGGAGCTCTACCTGAACTATATCTCCTTCTTTGAGTGCCGCCTGCACCAGGTGCTCAGGTGAGGCATGGTTCCAGCTCATCAGACCACTCCACAAACCAGAACAGGCCTCTCTCATTTTGTTACCCTCAGGGCATCTACTCTGTGCCCTCTGGGGACATTGCCAGAGTGCATGGACTGCTGGGAAGTTCTCACGGTGCTGCTGATCTGTCTCCAGGTGTCTTGTCAGGTCATCTCCCTGGTTAGGGTCAGAGGCATGGCTAAGTTAGATGATGTCAAAGGGGACTTGTTACTGGGGGGTCCACACAGTGGGGGTCAGGTGTGATGCCCTTGTGTATTCTTTTCGAGAGAGTGATATCTTTGTTGAGATGATGACAGATAACTAAGTGAGAAGGATATTGGTCTATCAGGCATGAGGTTTGAAGACTGAATCTCTGTCTGTCCCCTCCTACCTGCCACTTCTGTCCTGAGTTGTTTTATGCTCCAGGTGAGCTGTGGGAAGTGGGTGATTCTGGAGATGACAAGGAGGGATCAGGAGGGGAAAACTGTGTTTCCTAAGTAGTCCAGAGAAAAGAAAAAGGCAAATGAGCATCATTGTTGAAGTATCTTCAATCTCTTTAAGTCCAAATTACCATCATTATTTTCTTCTTAGACTTCTGAATACATAGGAAATCCTCAGTAAGAGGTTATTGCTCTGCCTTGAACACAGTGATAAAAGCTGAGAGGATGCAGCCTAGTCTGTCTGTATGGATGAGATGCGTTGATTTCCTTTTTGGCAGATACAAACTCTAAGCATTAGGAATAAATATATTCACTTAGAAACCAGAAGAAGAAAGAAAGAAAGAAAAGAAGAAAAGAACTGTAGGTGGTGATGGACAGATTGTGTCCCCCAAATATCTGGGGAATATTCACCCAAGGATCATCTGTAACTGCTGGGACCTATCAGCCCATGTGCACTGCATCTAGCCATTTAATTCAACTAGTCATATCCTTTCAAAACATCTTAATGCCTGCAAAGCAAATGCTAGTAAGCTGAAATAGGAAATAACATTTGGTTACTGTTTGATTACCATATTGAAAATAGTTCCTCATTTTGTGCATGGGGAGGTCATCACCGTGTAAGCATGACCTTTCCCCCTGAAGACCCCCTGCCTTCCTGTCAAGAAGGTGAGAGGCTAGCTCCAAGCCAGTGAAATGCCTTTTGTTCTGGTGAAACAGGCCTCTCCTTCCCACATCCCTCCACCCACCACCTCTGACCCTGGAACTGACTGCCCTGTCTCTCGCCAGGTGCCTGAAGACCACTCTAGAGACCCTGTTGATCACCAACTGCCTGATTTCAGAGTCAGACGTGACGTACCTGTCACAGTTCTTGAGTGTCAGCCTGCTAAAGGACCTGGGCCTCAGCAGAGTCAACTTAAAGAGCCTCAGCTTGGAGCCCCCGCAGGTACTGATCAAGAGGACCTCAGCCATACTGCAGGACCTGAATGAGTTGGCATCATGGACTCCCACTTCAGTGCCCTCCTGCCCTGCCTATGCTGCTGCTACCAGCTCACCACCTTCCGCTTCTGTGGCAACCCCATCTTATTGGCCATGCTGGTCATGTCAAAATGACACCCAGGACCTGGCTAGAAGAACAAAGGGACCAGACATTTGTAATGAAACCAAGGAAAGTACCCAAGACAAGTGTGTTTTGTTTGGAGATCAAAACACTTAGTCTAGGCTTGAGAAATTGCCAGCAGAGGAAGTGGCTAAAAAGGGACCAGGTGGATCCCTTACACCCAAGGCAAACCCAAGATCCATGCTTCCTATGTGGATCTACACTATCTACAAAGGGAGAGCTCCCAGTTATTGACAGTCCCGTGGGACACAAGAGTGTGATGTTCAGACTGCAGAGCAGGAACCCATGGTTGGAATTTCCACCTAGGGTACACAGCAGATGCAAAACCTAGCTACCTCCTTGGAGCGGAATGTGGTCCCATGGGGATGCTGAAGCTTAGCAACCACAGAAAATGCTGTCCGGTTTAGAGGCATGTCTGTAAGTGTGCTGCCCACTACCTTCTTGGCAATTGGTCTAGATTTGGGCCAGGAGCCAGTGCATGGCTCATAACTTAGGGCCTTGCCTGTTTGACTGATCAATCTCCCAGGGTCTGTTCACCCTATCCTGGCCTGTCCATCACCCCTTTCGTCTGCCTCCAGCCACCCACAACACACCAGCCCCTGCCTCCCAACTATCTTTCTCACTCCCCACCCACAAAAACCTAGTGTGTCCCACAGGTTTACTGAACCCTGGGCCACCATTGTGTACCACTTGATGTGGTGGTATTATGTCCTGCCCCTTTGCATTCACCCAAGCTTGGGATCATCAGTTCAGTTACTCAGTCATGTTTGACTCTTTGTAATCCCATGAATCACAGCATGCCAGGCCTCCCTGTCCATCACCAACACCAGGAGTTCACTCAAACTCATGTCCATCGAGTCAGTGATGCCATCCAGCCATCTCATCCTCTGTCGTCCCCTTCTCCTCCTGCCCCAATCCCTCCCAGCATCAGAGTCTTTTCCAATGAGTCAGCTCTTTGCATGAGGTGGCCAAAGTACTGGAGTTTCACCTTTAGCTTGGGATCATGGCCAGGGCCAAAAGAAGCATGAAAGGCAGTCAGAGGAAGGTGGGAGCATCCAGAAACCCCAGACCTTTTTATTTGTGAGCCTGGGTGTTCAGAGAGCAGGGGCCACGTGGCCTGCTGTCATAATGCTGTGAATAGCTGTGACCTTGCATCCACCAGTTGTCACATCAGATGAAGAGGCCACCTTCTTCAGGGTGGAGGCAGCGGGGGACGTTGAGGCACTGGTGGACAGAGATGTGGCGGGGATCAGGTGGGAGTTGCAATAGCTGGTGGAAGACATCATGGAGGAGGTGCAGTTTATGGCAGCTGAGGAGTGGGAATAGGGGTCCTCCCAGGAGCTGGGGGAGAAGACAATGGAGGAGCAGGGACAGGAAAGGCCTGGAGGCCCTAGTGAGCGTCTGGTGTTAGATGCGCTGCAGGCACAGGCCATCCTGCAGGTGGAACTGAGTTCTGAGAATGAGAAAAACCTCAGGGCCTATGTTCATTTCATGTGTAAGAACCATCAGAAGAGGAAGCATCACTTGGCTCGGAGAAGTGCCATCATCCAGAGCATCCCTGGTTTCTGGGCCAATACTGTATCCTTTCTGTTTCTCCTTGGGGTCTGCTTCCCAGGAGAGACAGGAGCAAGAGCAGGAGCAGGAGAAGGGGTGGGTACAAGGGCACAAGAAGGGCACTGGAGGCCGCTGAAAGAAGTGTGGTCCTGGGCAATTGGCAGGCTCAACCTGCCATATCTACTTGGTCTGCCAAAAAGCACAACCTAGTAGAGTCCTGGCAGGGCCATACCTGTAAGTACGCAGCTATGACTTTGAATGTCTCCTTCAGGCCTGCATATGAGGAGGAGCAGCACCTGAGACCTCTAAGTTGGGAATGACCAAAGATGGTACTCCAGAGCAGCCTCGGCAGACAGTTGTAATTGTGGATGATCCCAGGAAATAGCTGAGACGTGGAAGTCACACACACACACACACACACACACACACACACACACACACAGAGTCCCTTGGATTGCAAGGAGATCAAGCCAGTCAGTCCTATAGAAAATCAACTCTGAATATTCACTGGATGCTGAAAGTGAAGCTCCAATGCTTTGGCCACCTTATGAGAAGAGCCAACTCATTAGCATACACCCTAATTCTGGAAAAGATTGAAGGCAGGAGGAGAAGGGGATGACAGAGAATGGGATGTTTGGAAGGCATCACAGACTCTATGAACTTGAACTTGAGCAAGTTCCAGGAGATGGCGAAGGACAGAGAAGTCTGGTGTGCTGCAGTCCATGGTGTTACAGAGTGAACATGACTGCACTAAAACAAGTTATTGGCTGTCTTGCTTGCTTTTTATCTTGTTTCTTCCATTTTTTACTTTTAATTAAATTTGTTCTTTGAAATTCATGGAAAGTCTAAGACCTAAAATTTTTCTACAAATAAGAGGCAGGGCACATTGGTGTGTGTGTGTGTCAGGGGGTGGGAGGG
>SJYE01018437.1:14665-41647 GCA_006408755.1 Eudorcas thomsonii | reverse complement strand
GACTGGGGACTCGGGGGGAGGGGCTGGGGAAATATTGAAGGCAGGAGAAGAAGTGGTGACAGAGGACAAGATGGTTGGATGGCATCAGCAATCCAATAGAATGAGTTTGAGCAAGCTGCAGGAGATAGTGATTGACAGGGAGGTCTGGCGTACTGAAGTTCATATNCACAGGGAGTCAGAAACGACTGAGCAACTGAACAACAAAAGCTAGGAAGGGTCTTTATGTACAGCTGGCTGAAGATTAATGGGGTTTTGTGAATTTCTGGAGGTGGGTAGAACATAATTTTTATCCAGATCCCTTGCTGCCACCTGTCTGGAATACTTTGTGTTGGTAGTCAATCCTCTTTGTAGTTTTTCTGGGTGGCACTTGGGAGTCATTGTTCTTGACAATGATGGATGCTGCCTCTCTCAGTCCCAGCTAAACTGAAGTTCAGATCATGACCTCTGTTTCAGGAGGCAATCCTCGCAATTGCTCTGGGTTTTTAATGAATGATGATACTTGGTTTGGTGCTCTGTCTTTTCCTTCAACTTTAGAAACTGTAGCCGGTGCTTGGAACATGGAAAGACCCTCTTGTTCTAGTGCCTCCAAGCGTGATTTAGGAAGGATGTCACCAGTTTGAAAATTTTGAGGCAAAAGAGACAAAGCCAATTATTCATGTTTCCATGCCACATTCTAAAATGTGCCTCTACATTGGCAAAGGCAGAAGATCTGTAATTGCAAATATGACACACATAGGGCCTTTCACCAGATTTATGACTGTTCTTCATGTGCTATAAGAGAACCTGATCTATTCTGATGGACAATTAACAAATTTTACAGACCGTGGAGTGTTCCCGGGAGATGTGGACACTTTCAATGTGACACTGCAGCTGGAACGGGGTGGGAAACAAGTGGTGGCAGTGTTGGCAGGTAGAGTGGATTCCCAGCTGTCACCCCTCTGCTTCTCAAGCTCCAGATTTTTCCTCATGTGGAACATAACCTTGACATTTTTAAGAACTCTCAAGCAGCTGAGGCATTTAAAGGCTATGTGAGTCTTCTCTTCTAGCTGCCCATTTCCTGTATGCTGTCCACAGTAAAAATCATCAAGTAACATGATCAGATATCCTTTCATGATATCAACAGTCTTGCTCTGAGATGCTAGAGTCCAAAAGTCTGTTTTCTACAGACCTTCCAAAATACTTGTTCTGTCTGGATCCATAAGACTGAAACATGCTTGGTCATTGGCATGAGTCTGTGAAAATGAAGCCCCACCTTGAAAATGGCTCAGTGAGATCAGGAGGTCTTTCAAGGTCATAATTGTGTTCTTTGTAGGACAGATTCCTGGAGGGGCCATGGTGCAGGATGGTCCCCTTGGAATTCCATTGCTGAGTTTAGATCTTTCGGGATACCACTGTTAACATTTACATCTGAAGTGGAACATTGCTTTGAACTAAGAGGACTTTCATCCTTGCCTCCTAATGAGAGAACATCTCCAGACAGACAGTGAGGACACAGAGAAAGGAATTCTGAATTGTGAAGCATGGCTGGCAGAGAGCTCGTTTATAATTAGGTTTAGACGAAGGCTCAGACATAACATGACTGTCTTCCTCCGCATTCAGACTGAAAAGCTGCTGAGATGATCAGTCACTCTGATGCTGGGTTCCTGAGATTTGAACGTTGCTATCTGCAGGAGAGATCTGGACTCATGTGGCCTTTCTTTCTTCTGGAAGATGAGTCCCTATTCACTTTTCAAAATGTTAGAAATAACTGGCTTTGAACGTGAACTCACTCTGACAAAAAGGGCTTCAGCATCCTCACTGACGTGCTCCAACCAACAAAGTTGACCTGAGCATAGTCATCATCGTCATCTCTGGATTTGGACCCTCTGGTCTTTTTCTTGGCTTGTGGTGGTGCTTGTGCTTCCTCACATGGGAAGAGATGGGCCATTGTACAGTCACTTTTGGCTTCAAGTGCCCCCTTCTTCTAGGCAACCGCAGAACAAGGTCATCCCCTCTGATCTCAGGTGTCACTCTCTGTGGTTTCAGTTAACCCTCAGTTGTTCACTGAAAATACAAAATGGAAAAGTCTAGAAATAAATAACTCATACATTTTGAATTGCATGTAATTTTGAGCAGTGTGACTGGAATTTCTCACCATCCTTCTTCCTCCTGCCCAGATGTGATTTGTTCCTTAGTCCTACACATCCCACCCATTTGTAACTCGGTTACCACAATGACTGTTGAAATGTCACAGGGCTTGTGACAAAGTCACCCTTATTTTATACAATAATGGCCCTAAAGCATAAGTGGAGTGTTACTGGCCATTTAGATATGCCCCATTAAGTGTTACCTTTAAGTGAAAAGGTCGAAATTNGGTCGAAATTCTCAATTTGATATATAAAGAGAAATAATTGTAGACTGAGGTTGCTAAGATCTATGGTTAATGTTGAAGAAGAGAAAATAAAAATGGGTTAGTTCAGCTGTTAAACCTCAAATTGCAAAAGTTATGGCTATAGAGCATAGTAAGTGCTTAGTTTGGGTGGGAAAAAAATCACTAAATTAGTACAGTAATATTTTTTACATAAGAGACTACATTCACAAAACTTTATAAAAGTATATTGTTACAATTGTTTTGTTATTCTTACATCTTCCCTGGTGGCTCAGATGAAAAAGTATCTGCCTACAGATTTGGGAGATTCCTGGATCAGGATGATCCTCTGGAGAAGGAAGTGACAACCCACTCCAGAATTCTTCCCTGGGAAATCCTATGGACAGAGGAGCATGGTAAACTGCAGTCCACGGGGTTGCAAACAGTCGAATATGACTGAGAGCCTTCACTTTCACTTTCCTGTTATTATTAGTTAGTTGCCAATCTCTTACTGTTCTTTTACAAAATGAACTGTTATCACAGGTATGTTTGTATAGAAAAAAACATTGTGTATATAGAGTTTGATACTATGTGAGGTTAGAGATGTCTGCTAGGTGTCTTGGAATTTATTCTCTACAAATGAGTGGTGATGATTCTATTTTTTTTCAAAAGACAAAATTAGTACCTGATTTAATCATTATCTGAAACATTGAGACAACTATTCACAACTTTATTTTATACATAAGGAAACATCTAAAATTCACTTAAGTGATATGACAGTTTTAAACTTACTTCTCCAGCCCCCAGTTTTGCCTTGTTTCCCCATGGTGACACCAGTGCTTCTGTTAAACTCTACAGGACAGCTGCTGGGCACCATTTTGGTTATAGATCTCCAATCTCAATCAGAAATNTATTTACATAGCATCAACATTGTATTAGGTATTATAAGGAATGTGAAGATGATTTTAAGTCTGCAGGAGCATCCCCTTTAGTTAAATGCAAAGATAACACCATTTTGTATAAGGAACTTGAGCACCCATGGATTTTGGTAATCTGTGGATGCAGGGTTCCCAGACCCAGTCTCCCAAGGGTACCAAGGAGAGAGGACCGGGTCTTCTCAGGGCTTCTGCCATTCCCCCTGCCTTGGATATTATCTCAAGTACTGCCACCCAGCTCCTGACATGCCTCAGTCCACAGTTTCTCTGCCAGGCTTCCCTGACCATTATGTCAGAAATCACAGCCTCCCCCAACTCACATGCCATATTCACCTCCAGAGCTATTGGGTTCCTATATTTTTGTTTTTAGAACAACATGTGGCATCTGTCAGTGATACATGTCTACTGCATAAATAAACTAACTGTTATTAATACAATCATTTAACTGTACCACAGGCTTGACCCACTAATTCCTGGCTATCCAGGTACTTACATTTGATCTTAGCCAAAGGGCTGAGAAGTGATTTCTCCAACCTTTTCATGAAATCCAAATCTTAATGATTTAAATCTATCATGCAAGGGAGAAAGTCAGCCAGTGTGTAGCTGGATGCTGACAGGGGCGGTAGCGGTCATTGATATAAAAGGTTTGTAACACAATTTCTGAAGGAGATCAGCCCTGACATTTATTTGGAAGGAATGATGCTAAAGCTGTAACTCCAGTACTTTGGCTACCTCATGCGAAGAGTTGACTCACTGGAAAAGACTCTGATGCTGGGAGGGAGTAGAGGCAGGAGGAGAAGGGGATGACAGAGGATGAGATGGCTGGATGGCATCATTGACTTGATGGTTGTGAGTCTGAGTGAACTCTCGGAGTTGGTGATGGACCGGGAGGCCTGGCATGCTGCAACTCATGGGGTCGCAATGAGTCGGACACGACTAAGTGACTGAACTGAAATGAACACAATTTCTCTCCTTATAATACGTTTGTTAATATCTTCCATGACATTAATACATTTCATTGACCTTAAAGGACATTCTAAAGTTTACATATGACCATTTCTGATAACAGATCACATTTCATCAGTAGCATATCATAGTTTGTTTGCCTGTGCATAAACTGTGGCCCTAGTGTTAAAGGACCTTCCTGCCAATGCAGAAGACATAAGAGATGCAGGTTCCATCTGTGGGTCAGGAAGACCCCCTGCAGAAGGGCATGGCAACCCCCTTCAGTATTCCTGCCTGAAGATTCCTATGGACAGTGGAGCCTGGTGGACTGTATTCCATAGGGTTGCAAAGAGTCAAACATGACTGAAGCAACTGAGCACACATGCATACATGTGTATATAAATATATATTTTATAGTGGTATGAAAAATAATGCTGTGGGACTTCCTGGAGATCCAGTACATAAGACTCCTCACTTCCATTCCAGGGCATGGATTTGATCCCTGGTCAGGGACCTATGACCCACATGCCATAGGGTGTGGCCAAAAAAAAAAAAAAAAAGAGTTGTTGTATCTTACAGCTGATGTCACCTTAGAGTTAATGAAAATTTCTATTTTTCATAAGCAGAATCCAGCCTACTAAATTCATGTCACAAGTCACTAATGGGATGCTAGCTGCATTATATAGGCAAAGGTTTAGACAGGGATTGACAAATTATCTTGCCTCCTGTTTATTTTTTTCTTCCAACCAACCAGCAAGCAAGCTAAGAATTATTTTATGTTTTAGTTTTTTGTTGTTGGTTTTTTTTAACTTTTAAAGTACGTTTAATATTTTTACACTTTTTTCAGTTTGGCAGGAAACGAAGGAATATTTTGTGATGTTAAAATTATATGATGTCTAAATTTCAGTGTCACAAAGTTTTACTGGAACACAGCTGTCCAAGGCTGTTTCACACTGCTAATGGCAGAGACTGCATGGCTGTTAATGCTTGGTTACTTAGACATTTACATAGAAGTTTTACAGACTCATGGCACTGGAGAACAAAATGAAGAAGAATTCCAAACCCCATGGCTCACCAGCTCCTGAAGTCCAGCTGACTCAGTGCAGCTAAACACTTCCCACTCTGACCCCCAGGGGAAGGCGAAGCTGGAGTGTCTGTCTCCGTGTTCCAGAGAGATTTCTTTGGTAAAACCAGCATCATTTACTGTGTTCTGTGTCCTTTGAACTCCTACCTGGCTCTCCAAAAGCCTCTTTGCAGTGACGCTGGATCAGGAGATTCCAACCCTTTAAAGTCCATTCTAATCCAATGCATAGTATCCAAACCGGGCTCCTTTCAGGTTTCTGAACCTGTTTCCCCCCATAGGATCTTTCCACTGGAAAGATTCTAGTTGCTAGAATCTTTCTATCAAATTGCTAGAGAGAGGAAAGAATGTGGATGGGGCTTCAGGGCCCTGCCCAGGGGCTGTTTTCCAGGTCTCAGTGTGGTGAGAGACCCTCTCTGATATCCAGAGGCTCACCACCTTGTCTATAATTTATCTGCATCTTTAGTTATTTGGGGTTCAATAGCTTAGGGGCAGAGGAAGGTGGTCCACATAGCTATTCCAACTTGGGCTGATTTCTGGAACCTAGAAAGGTAGGGGTCTTCTACCAATGCCAGAAAATTCTCCAGCTGCAAAGAGAAAACCCCTATTCTCTTCCAGGAGAAAATGGGGAGGGTTGGTGGGCAGGGGGCCAGGGTGAGGGGGGCAGGAAGCAAGCTTACTCCCAAGTGATCTACACCTAAAGACTCAGGACCTGCTGGATTCCTGGGGTCCTCACTGTGGATTTTCATGCTGAACTCCAGGAGCTTTTTCTAGGCAGGAGCTCATTCTTTCTTAAACTAGGTTAGGGGTGTCAGGTCACACCCTCGTCCCCCTCCTTCTCCCTTCCTCCCTCACTCCACCCTCTCTCTCCTTTTTGCACCACCTAGATTATATCTTGAGCTTTCCCTCCCACTGCCTTTGCAGCTCACTGCGCACAGATTCTTAGGGGTATGGAAGGTTTCAGAGAAGAAATATGTGTATTTCCTTTCCTTATAAGGTAACGGTCACTGAATTAGAACAAAAATGAAGTTCACTAATAAACATGATCTCAAGTACTATAACCAGATATAACATCAAATACCTTTCTTATCAAATCAACATGTGTTCACCTTAAATTTACACAATATATGTCCATTATATCTCAATGAAGCAGGGGGGAAAAAAAAAAAACCACCTGGCCATTAGAAAGAGCTGGTTTTACAGTCTGTTACGACGGTTGATGGTGATTGCTGTGCCTAGTTGCTCAGTCCTGTCTGACTCTTTTCGACCCCATGGACTGTAGCCAGCCAGACTCCTCTATCCACGGAATTTTCCAGGCAAAAATACTGGCATGGTTGCGTTGTCCTTCTCCAATGTTGCTGAGTATCAAAACCCTAGACTAAGGACTTCCACGCTGGTCCAATTGTTGAGAATCTGCCTTCCAATGCAGGGAATGTGGGTTTGGTCCATGGTTAGAGAGCTAAGGTCCCACATGCCTGAGGGCAGTAGAACCGACAAAGGATCCTGCATGCCACAACTAAGACCTGAGGCAGCCAAATAAGTAAATAAAAATAAATATTTTTTAAAACTCTGTGCTATTTACATTCTTATGGAAATATTTGAAAGCATGATGTTAACAGTTTTATTTATTTATGGACCCACCATGAGACTTCCTGCAGTATCTTAGTTTCCTGATTAGGGAACCCAGATCACCAGAGTGAAAGCACTGAGCACTAACCATTGGGTTGTCAGGGATTCCTAGTTTGATTTACTTAAAGGGTTTAATTTTATTGTATGCCAAATCTACATCCTTTGCAGTGTTTACACTGATGACAAAAACCTTTTGGATGTCAATGTTAAAATATTTGCAAAAAATTAGGGGAAAGGAAGGAAAATTTGACTATTTTTGCTTCTAGGCTTCGCTGTTGGTTCAGAGAGCAAAACATCTGCCTTCAGTACAGGAGACCTGGCTTTGATACCTGAGTCACGAAGATCTCCTGGAGAAGGGAATGGCTATCCACTCCAGTATTCTTGCCTGGAGAATTCCATGGACAGAGGAGCCTTGGGAGCTACTATCCATGGGTTTACAAAGAATCGAACACAACTGGATGACACTTTCACTTTGATATGCTTCTAATGATTGCTCAAATCTCAGAATCACCAGGGACACTGTTACACATAGAGATTTCAAGGCTGCATATCATACCTAAGAAACTCAAATTGCCAGAGGACACAGCCTGGGAATCTGAAAGTTCAATGTTTGCCTCATTTGAGTCTGAAGTGAAGTGAATACCAGGGTGTAAAATCCTCCAATACTTTGGGAAAGATTGATCTCTGGTGGCTCAGCTGAAAAGAATCCACTTGTTAATACAGGAGACCTGGGTTCAATCTCTGGGTTGGAAAGATCCCCTGGAGGAAGAAATGGCAACCCACTCCAGTATTCTTGACTGGGAAATCCCATGGACAGAGGAGCCTGGCAGGCTACAGACTATGGGGTCACAAAAGAGAAACAACTTGGCAACTAAACCACTGTAGTGAAGGTTGCTCAGTCGTGTCTGACCCTTCAAGACCCCATGGACTACACAGTTCATGGAATCTTCCAGGCTAGAATACTGGAATGGGTAGCCTTTCCCTTCTTCAGGGCATCTTCCCAACCCAGGGATCAAACCCAGGTCTCTCACATTGCAGGCAGATTCTTTACCAGCTGAGCCACATGAGAACCCAAACAACAATAAGAACTTGTTTTAAATACCCAAGAATACACTCCTTCAGAAAACCCTGAGGGTTGAGGGTCAATAATTCATTTTTTCATCATGTGACACACTGAGCACCTGTATTGGGAGGAGCAGGTTATTGATAATTCAGTAAACAATCAGAAATTGTAGCTTGAGCTGGGAGTTTCATCCTCCCCACCACCCTTCAGAGAGTCTAGGACTCCCACACCCTCTCTTGGGGCTTCTGGATGTCCTTCTTATTGAAGGAATTTGGGGTATAAGCAAAGCCCAGAGATCTGGATCAAAATTTCTCAGTTTGGGCCACACTTTCAAATTTTCTGGGCTCTACTTCTTAAACCTCAGTGCATCTAAGGAATTGTCTACATGTCTTGTACAAAAACACATTCTCGTCCAACAGCTCTGGGTGGGAAATGAGGGTCTGAGTTTCTCACAAGCTCCAGGTGTTGCCAGGCTGCTTAAGGTGTCCATATTAAACAGTGAGTACTAGCTTATGAAAAGTACCGATGTTCTGGTTGATTCTGCTGATATTATTCCATACCCACAGAATCAGTATCTCCAGGAATGGGACCAAGGAGTCAATGTTATTAAAGTTCTCAGATATGTCTAAGGAGCAGGTAGGGTGCAAATGTGTAGCCAGACAAATCACCCTACCATCAACCCTGTTTTGGGCTTCAATGTGTCCTTCAAAATCCATATGTTGAGGGGAGTTTCAGAATGGCCCAGTGGCTAAGACTCTGCACTCCCAGTGCAGGGGGCACTTCGGTCCCTGGTCAGGGAACTGGATCCCATGTACTTCCAGGAAGACTGTAGACCCCAGGTGCCATAACTAAGACCTGGTGCAAATAAATTAATCATTTTTAAAGTTATCTGTAGAAGTTCTAAAACCCAGCACTTTGGAATGTAACCATATTTGGAGATAATACTTTTAACAAGATGATTAAGTTAAAATGAGGTCACTAGGGTAGGCCCTAGTCCAATCTGATGGTTCTCCATATAACAAAAGAGAGGAGAATTCCCTGAAATTCCAATGGTTAGGACTCAGAGCTTTCACTTCCAACGGCCCAATTTCAGTCCCTGGTCTGGACACTAAGACCCAGAAGCGAAGAAGCACAGCCAGAAAAAAAAAAGAGAGAGAGAGAGAGAAAATTAGGACACACAATACATCAAGTATGACTGGAAATAAAGATACACTATGCCAGGAGAATGCAGCTGTCTGCACAACAAGGAAAGAGACCTCCAGAGACACTACACTGTCAACACCTTGATCCTGGACTTCTAGCCTCCAGAACTGGGAGAAAACAATTTCCTGTTGTTTAAGTCTGTGGTATTTCTGGTGGCCACCTTAATACTTTAACACCTTCTGTAGATCAGGAGTCCTTAGAGAGGGTTCATTCAAGGATGGGTAGGGTATATGTAGGTGATGACTCAGCTTCCAGGTGACTCCCACCCATTGACAAATGTCCACCAACCCAGATTTTCCAGGGTGCAGCCTGCTCCTGTGGATCGTTTCTTGCAGACCACTGTTGCTAAAGGTCCCCACCCAACTCTCCTTCCATCCCCAACTTCTTTTACTTCTCTCCTTGACTGTGAGGACAGAAGCTTGAGAACAGAGTGAAGCCTGCACTTAAAACCATCCTGGAAGTGAAGAGGAGTATGTCTTTTAACAAAAGCAAACAAACAAACAAAAAACACACCACAGCTGTCCCCCAGAATACACTAAAGCTTATCACAATATGTACAGAAAAGCCTTCACATGTTACATTTGGAAGAAGAAGAGGACAAGACTTCAACATCTTCTGCAGGGAAGATTTCCAGGAAGGAGGACAGCATACTTTCTGTAGATGGGTTGAGAGCACATAAATTTATTGGAAGGCATTTGGATCTTTAGCCAGGAAAGAAATATGAGTGGAGAGGGGGAAGGTTGTCCTTCAGTTCTATCTCCAGAAGTTTCTATGATATGTGCCATGGTCACAGGGCTCCCAGAGGTCAGGGAGGGAGGAATGTTTGGTGACTTCATCAAAGCCTGATCCATAGAAGGCTGCCTCTCAGCACCCAACGTCAGACTTCTGGGCCGTCTAACAGGCTCAAGAAATGACATACTGGGAACTTTCTGGTAGTCATGGAGTAGTTAGGACTCTGCACTTTCACTGCTGAGGGAGTGGATTCTATCCTTAGTTGGGGAACTAGGATCCTGCAAGCTGCATTGGCTGGCCAACCAAGAGAAAAAAAAAACAAACAAAGACACACAGACATAGCCTGTTCATAACTTTCCTTCCATGGAGAACCCCAAGGACAACTCTAGTCCAGGTACATTACTGTGGTCAGGGAGGAAGCTCCTTGGGGCCTGTGGCCGTGGAGCGACATGTGGTTAGACTGAGTGTCCACCAACAGGGCTGGGCACCTCACACCAACTGAGAACTTGGTACCAAGAAGATCAGGCCCTCAGGACACAGGCTGGTGCCTGCTGACCTATAGATCAGAGCTAGGTGAGAAGCGGACTCTATAAGGTGGCCAGAAGGCACACTTTTCAAGAGGGCAGTAATCCAGGTGGCCAACCTCTACCCACATCGTCAGTCTCTAGGGGAGAGCTTGGATCTTCCATTGTTCTCACAAACCTTTTTCTCTTCTACTCTCCCTGGGACAGATTTATCTCAAGAGATTGTGTTGTTCATTTCCCCACTTGTATCTGCAACCCCATGGTTGCAGTGCGCCAAACCTCCCTGTCCCTCACCATCTCCTGAGGTTTGCCCAAGTTCATTCATGTCTATTGCATTGGTGATGCCATCCAGCCATCTCATTCTCTTCTGCCCTTTTCTCCTTCCACCCTCAATCTTGCCTAGCATGAGAGACTTTTCCAGTGAGTCAGCTGTCCACATCACCTGACCTATATAGTGGACCTTCAGCTTCAGCATCAGTCCTTCTAACAAGTATTCAGGGTTGATCTCCTTTAAAATTGACTAGTTTGATATCCTTGCTGTCCAAGGGACTTTCAGGAGTCTTCACCAGCACCACAACTTGAAGGCAACAATTCTTTGGTGCTCCACCTTCTTTGTGCTCCAGCTCTTGCAACTGCACATGACCATTAGGAAAACCATAGCCTATTGAATATACAAGACTTTTGTCAGCAGAGTAATGTCTCTGCTTTTCAACACACTGTCTAGGTTTGTCATAGCTTTCCTACCAAGAAGCAACCATATTTTGATTTCATGGTTGTAATCACCATTGCAGTGACTGTATAGCACAAGAATTGGAAATCTGTCAGTACTTCCACCTTTTCCCCTTATATCTGCCTTGGAATAATGGGGCCAGATGCCACGATCTTACTTTTTATAATACTTAGTTTTAAGCCAGCTTTTTCACTCTCCTCCTTCATCTTCACCTAATCAGTGCAGAGAATCTGGCTTCTTGATGCTTCTACTCTCAGTTGTAATTCCCAGAGTAAGAAATCATAAAAGGACGGTTTCACAGCTCAAATGCAAGGGTGTGACAGAGAGGGACAAAAACATAAGGAACCATGACACACTGAAAAACTAAATCAAGGAGAAGTTGCACCACCTGCTTACCCACAGTATTAAAGGTGAAGTGAAAGTGTTAGTCAGTCCTGTCTGATTCTTTGTGACTCAACATACTGTAGCTCCACTATGAAATTCTCCATGAAAGAATACTGGAGTGGGTAGTCACTCCCTTCTCCAGGGGATCTGCCCAATTCAAGGACTAAGCCTCAGTCTACTGCATTGCAGGTGGATTCTTTACTATCGGAGCCACCAGAAAAGCTCAAATCAATGTGATGCTCATTTTCAGGACATTCCTAGATCAAAATTATGGTATCCATGCTGGCCCCAGCTAATTCAGTCACAAAAAGGGGTACAGTTGGTGCCCTCCACTCTGAAGGGGTGCTATCATTTTGGTTAGTTGCTAAATCTTCTCTGAATCTTAGAGGACTTGGTCTCAGCAAAGAGCTCTGATGGGCAAAGAGAATTAGTTAAAAGCATTAGTGCTGTCAGGTTGGCAGAGAACCGGGATTTAGAGGCAATTTTATCTTTACCATGTGGCTTAAGGTAAAAACGTAAGGATTAAGGTTTTTTAAAAAGTTACAGATGAATTACATCAAGGAGGAAAATGGCATGTTATACTCAACACTGAAATACTAAACTCAGGCGTGACTTTTTTTTTTTTTTTTTCGATTGGGAATGGCTTTCTGTCAGCCTTTGAAGAAATAATTGTGTGTGAAATTTTTGATTAATGTAAAAACAAAATAAAACTTGTGGGGACATTAGTGGCATAAAAGCACATTTAAACAATGGATTCAGGGCTGTTGGGTTGTCTCTTAGAAACTGGAGGATTTCCTGGCAGCTCAGATGGCAAAGAATCTGCCTGCAATGCAGGAGACCTAAATTCAATCCCTCGGTTGGGAAGATCTCCTGGAAAAGAAAATGGCTACCCACTGCAGTGTTCTCACCAGCAGAATTCCATGGGCAGAGAAGCCTAGTAATCTACAGGCCATGGAGTCCCAAAAAGTCAGATCTGGCTAAGCAATGGGAAAGTGGGCACAGGCTGGTGGGTCCCAGAGGCTTCAGACGGTCTGCTGGTGAATATGCCCCAGGCCTCCTGGCCTGATTTTGCTCAGTGAACCCGTCTTGGCACTGCCTAGGGTCTGAGATGGAGGCTTTGCATCTGTTGGACCCACTGGGGAAAATGCTCGAGTCCAGGGCCTGGGTTGGGTTAGTAGCGAGGTTCCCTTTGAAGATGGTTCCCTCCAGTAGTGCTCACTGCTGGATATTTATTTAGTTTCAGGCCCTGAGGACGCACCTTGCATGTGATGACAGATTGAACAGCCTCAGAAATAAGTGAGGAGGTGGATGCCCTGGAAATGAGAACCACGGGGATGAGTCAATGGAGCCTTGAACTCCTGTAGCTGATCCTTGCCTATCAGAGTGCATCTGGGCCCCACTCATGCTCAGACTCTTTTATTTAACCACTAACAGGAGAGTTATGAGTTTAAAAAGCAGAATCATGATTACAGGTCACAGAGGACACCAAATGACTGACACTGAAGTTCTCTTTATTTCTTTGTAACAAACCATCACAGGGGTAACAACCCCATCAACGTCTCAAGCCCAAAATTCCCCATCTAAAATTCAGATTCACATTTCTTACTTTGTAGGAACACATCTATCCAAAAATCCTAGCAACCCCTGCCACCCTGCTCACTCTAAATCACCTTTTCTTTTCCCACATCTGCTGAAAAATTATCTGAACTGTGGTTTGTGTTCCTTTTAGATGCACTAGGGTCCAGGTGGCAGTGTCCCAGTGCTAGGGACAAAGCCTGCAACTCATGAACTGGCTAGATGTGCATGCAGTGGTGGCACAGGATGGGCTCGGTGTTGTAGATGATCTGGTCACTGCAGTGTGGACAGGGGTTTGCACTGGAGTAGTCCATGCTGGCTGGCCCAGACTCACACAGCAGCTGCTTAAGCCAGTTGGGCAGCTGAGCCAAGAGGCCCAAGTGCAGCTTGCTGTGAGAATCCTCATAGCTCTCCATCTGTGTGGGGTACAGCACGAGGCTCAGCTTGCTCAGCCCCTCGCTGTGGTGCAGCAGGCTCTCCAGCACAGACATGGAGATGGGGTTGCCGCAGAAGCTGAAGGTAGTCACCTGGGAGCAGCAGCTCAGGTAGGGCAGGAGGGCGCTGAACTGGGAGTCCATCATGCCGCACTCGTCCAGGTCCAGGTCCTGCAGGATGGCCGAGGTCCTCTCAATCAGGACCTGCAGGGGGTCCAAACTGAGGCTGGTCAGGTTAAGCCCGCTGAGGCCAAGGTCCTTCAGCAGGCTGACGCTCAGGCACTGCGACAGGTATGTCAGGTCGGACTCCGAAAGCAGGCAGTTGCTGATCGACAGGGACTCCAGAGGGGTCTTCAGGCACCTGGGGAGAGACAGAGCATTCAGTCACAAGGACAGAGTTGGTGCACAGAGGGATGGGAGTAGGAGAGATCTATTTCACCAGAACACAGGGCATCTCACTGGTTTGTAGCTAGCCTCTCACCTTGACAGGAAGGCAGGGGTTTTCCAGGGGGAAGGTCATGCGCTCATGGGTATGACCTTCCCCTGTACAAAATAATTTACTATTTGCAATGTGGGAAACAAACAGTAAAAAAATATCATTTGCCTATTTCCACTTAGTAGTATTTGCTCTGCAGGAATTAAGATGTTTTTACAAGACATGACTAGTTGAATTCAAAGGCAGGCTGGATGCAGTGGACATGGGCTGGTGGTTCCCAGCAATTACAGATAATCCCTAGGTAAATATGTCCCAGATATTCAGGGAACAAACTGTCCATTAATACCTACATTTTTTTTTCTTTTTTTCTTCTGGATTCTCAGTGAACATATTTATTCCTAATGCTTGGAGTTTGCAGCTCCCCAAAATGGAATCAATACAACTCATTCATACAGACAGACTAGGCTGCATCCTCTTAGTTTTGATCACTGTGTTCAAGGCAGAGAAATAACCTCTTACTGAGGATTTCCTATGTATTTAGAAGTCTGAGAGGAAAACAATAATTGTAATTTGAACTTAAATGGTTTGGAGCCACTTCAACAATGATGCTCATTTGACTTTTTCTTTCCTCTGTACTGCTTAGGAGTCAGTTTTCCCCATCCTGATCCCTCCTCATCATCTCCAGAATCACCCACTTCCCACAGCTCACCTGGAGCCTAAAACAGCTCAGGATAGAAGCAGCAGGTGGGAGGGGAGCGACAGAGCTTCAGGCTTCAAACCTCACGGCTGATTGACCAATGTCCTCGCTTAGTTATCTGTTATCATCTCAGCTAAGACATCACTTTCTCAGAAAGAATGCTCAAGGGCATCATACCTGAGCCCAACTATGTGGGCTCCCAGCAAAAAGTCCCATTTGAAAACATTTAACCTAGGCCACACCTCTGACCCTAACCAGGGAGGTAACCTGACAAGACGCCCGGTGACAGAGTGGTGGCATCATGAGAATTTCCAAGCAGCCCGTGCACCCTGGCAATGCCCCAATGGGCACAAAGTAGATGCCCCAAGGGTAACAAAATGTGAGAGGCCCATTCTGGTCTGCAGAGCTGATGCCATGCGTCACATGAGCACTTGGTGCAGGCAGCCCTCAAGGAAGGAGACAGAGTCCTTCTAGAGCTCCTGCAGGTTGGGTAGGTTCAGGAACTGGGTGGTGAGCTGGCTGTTGCAGGCTCCTCCTGGTCAGAGATGGTGTGGGGCAACACGTGGATGTACAACAGTGAAAGGTTGTCGTTGAATCACACAAAGACACCAAGATTGTTGGCCCCTGGAGGAGTAGAATTCAATCCCGGGCCAGAGATGAGGTTTGATCATTCAGAGCTTTTGTGTAATAAAGTTTTATTAAAGTATAAAAAAGACAGAGAAAGCTTCTGATAGACATTAGAAGGGGGCAGAAAGAGTACCTCCCTGATAGTCTTCAGCTGGATATTATATAATCACTAGCAGTCTGCTAATAAAAGAAAGGAATGTCTTAAATCTCAGAATAGTACCAGGCCCCTCACCCATAACATGCATTTTAGGATAATCTTGGCACCAGATGGTTCATCCTGGGCCAGAAAATGATTAACTTGAATTTTGAAGAAGGGCAGATCACCATACAAATAACTTCATTTACATAGATTAGGGGAACAATATCTGAATATAACATACTGGTTTGTCAAATAGTTTTGAGCCAAGAGGCTGAACTGACTTGAAGACAGTTTGGAGTAAATACATAGTACATTAGCATAGCATAAGATAAACATTTCCATAAGAGAAATGCATTGGTTATCTCTAGGTTTGAGAATAGTTAACTTCAGGTGAAACCAGGTGTCATTATGGCAACAAAGCATTTTCAGAGAAACCTCCTTTTAAATTTGTACAGAGAAGGAAAAAATATCGCTTGTTTCCTCCTGCCACTTAAGAGAGAGAAAAATGTCTGACACTTGCAGGCGATTTCCTCCCTTTGGAGACCCCTGGCTTTCCTGCCTGTTACCCTCTCCACAGCAGCAGCCAGAGTAGGTTGCCCATCCAGCCCAGGTGCAACATGTACCTGCCCAGCGTGGCCAGCTTCCAGGTGCAGTTCACCTCCAGGTCCTGGACAGAGTTCAACTGCACCACGTTCGGGATACTCCTGATGCTCTTCATGGGCATTGCAGAGATCCTCAGCTTCTGGCAATGCAGGCACTTCAGGCTCCTCCTCTACTAAGCCTTCTTCAGCAGGTAGCTGAGGGTCTCATCTAGGGTGTCCTCCTTGGGGCACAGGTCGACCAGCACCTCCCCAGGGGGCTGTGCTGGCTTCAGCGCTGCCTGTGCCTCTACTTTGTACCTATTCTGCATTGGCTGGGCCAGCTTGGGCTCCAGCAGTGAGCAAATGCTGACCTTGATGCCATGCTACAGGATCCAGAAGTCCTAGAGGGCATTCCGGCACATGTCCAGCACCTGCACCTGGGGTCATGGGGGACATGTTGAAATGTGTAGACCCAAACAGGCACCAGAACCCCACAAGTACTCTGCACTCCGCACACCACAGCTCCTCTGGCTTCCAGAACCCCCTTGGTCCCCATTTTAAGGGACACTGGGGGGGGCACACAACTGTTTTGTGCCTTCTGCCCCTCAACCAGTCCTGTACATCTGAACGCCTGTTCCCAAGTGACCCCTGCCCTGGCTGCAGTTTGCTCACACTCCCAGGCCCATCAGTCTGTCAGGGCAACCTTAACTGGGGCGAAACTCCTGAGCAAGCAGAACATCCTGGCTGTCGAGTGAAACCTGGAAGGTCACCAAATGAGGCTGGTGGTCCTTCATCAGGAACCCCAGTGGGAGGCAGCGGATGGACAGGCCTGCACCTGGATGTATCTTCCGGCAAAGGCAGCTGTAAAGTGGCTGGAAGAGCTCCATGGGCAGCTCCTCAGTCCATAGCAGGCTCTGGCTGGCCAGCTCCAGGAGTCAAGGTGGGGCCCAGACACCCATCCTGAACAACCTATTCCGCAACGAGTTGTGTGCAGATGTCAGAGAGCAAGGGGGGGGGGGGTCCTTCTCTGGCCAAGGAACCAGGGAGACCCTGCTCTCCCTCTACCCTCAGGGAACCCAAAGCAGCATCAGAGAAATTTTCTGGCCCCAAAGTCACAGGTTTGGCCCCACTGGCAAGCGAACAAACATCTCTCCAGATAGCAACAAAGGAACAAGGTGACCTCTTGCCCCATCCCATATCTACCGGCTGCTGTATTTCATCCCAGCCCTTCTGGCTGGTAGATACCTAGGAGTCTGACAGATGACCCCACTCTCTTCAAGCTTCTGATTATTACTCAGGGCTGAAAATAGGAATAAGGAGTTCAGCTCAACACAGTCTGTCTCTAAACTCCAACCAATAACTCAGGCTGGGTGCTGTTATGTCACTTCATAAAAAGACGTACCTTTTACTGTATGCCTCTTTTATAAATATTGCCATTCAGTTCAGGGGAGCAAAGGCTCACATTCAGAACAAATCCTCTACTCTTTCAAATATTCTACATATTTTTTGTTTGTATTCCATGGAATTTAAAAAAAAAAAGGCATTTTTAGCTTTAAAAACCAAAAGAAACCCCCAAAACCATTTAAGCTAGTAAAATCACAAAACTATAAAATGATATGAACTTCAATCACTGGTCACAAANNNNTCACCCAAAAAAGCCTCCGAATTAATTACATGTCTTTCATTAAATCAATTCCAGGAACTTCCCTGGCATTTCAGTGAGAACTCTGTACTTTCATTGCAGGGGCATGAGTTCTATCCCCATCAGGGAACTACAACCCCAGTTGCTGTTTAGTGTGACCCCATCCCCTCTCTCTCACCCCACCCTACAGCACCACCCTCGGCCACCCCACCCCCCAAATGTTATTTGGTTAAGATATATTGTAGCTGTATGTTTTCTCAACTGTACAAGCTGAGAAAATCAGAGAAGAAACCAAACTGTCTGGCAGAAGAGTAAAACTGCATGTAGAAGCAAAAGCAAAGCATGAAACTGACAATGTGAATGGAAAGGCAAAGAAAATTCTCTACAGGATCATGGCCTATGTAACCTGTCCATGAAGACCTTGACAAGTACAGCTCTCTGAGCCCGAGGCTCCAGCATGGAGCAGTGTGCTTTGGCCTGAGTCCCTCTTCTTGCATGGCACACTTTTCAGATTCTGGCTAAAATTTTCTATCTAAAGTGCTATCTTACTACTAGATCTCCATCCAGCTAAGCTGAGTGGCTTATTTTCTCACTACATACAACTGATGGGATTCTATGTGTGTTCTCAAAAGTAAAATACAAAAGAATAAAATCAACTGAAGGTGCATTCATTGACAGAATTTCGGCCACATCAAAATCACCCAAATGTTCACTTTCAGACCCAGAAGAGAAAGAAACAAAGTATGTTTCCCGAGTATCACACTGTCAGTTATACATCAGACAGCAAAACATGTGCCAGTTCACCGGGGAACCGAGGTGGAATGGAGAGATAGTGGGTCCTCCAGATTTTGAGGGTCCAGGCTTCCCCGGAATTCGTCAGGTCAAAATTACACCTAGAGCTGGCCAGGAGAACAGAGGGGCCAGACATTTTTAATGAAACTAAGGAAAGTACCCAAGATAAGTGCTTTTTGTATGGAAGAATTCAAAGACTTTTCTTAGGCTAGGCTTGAGAAATTGCCAGCAGAGGGAGTGGCTAAAAAGGGACCAGGTGGATCCCTTAAATCCAAGGCAAATCCAAGATCCATGTTACCTCCCTCTCTGGAGGCAAGGGCGTTTCCTCCCAGAAACTAGGAGATTAAATTTAGGAATGTGGGTTAGCCGAGGATGAAACTGTTTTGGTTGGCCAAATCTGGGACACACCTTGTTCTGTCTGAAAGCCACTGAGGGCTTAGGGCCATGGGCTCTCCTAAAGGGAAATAAACGTGGGCCAGGGACACAAATCTGTGTCAGCAAATGGCTGCAACAGGAGGTTCGGGCTTCCCCTTGCACATCCCAGTCTGGGCTCTATCTAGTGACCTGTACCATCACCATGATCTTCCAAGGCTCCTACCCAAGTGTAGCTGGGTAACATGAATTCCCTCAGTGCCAGTTAACAAAGAATTCAAAGACCCTTTGAAACTTTCAAATGCCACCCTTCTCCCTCCCCTAAGGCTCTCACTTACACAAATATAGATGGGAGCTCAACTATAAACTCACAAATAAAATTCAGTTTTGCCTTTGCTCTGCATTAAGTGCAGGTAGCCACATGGACTTTCTCCCTGAGTAGGAGTAAAGCCTGCATCAAAGGGTTTGGGTGAAGTCCCTGCTGGTCTGGCTGACACGCTTGTTCTGCTACAGTCTCAGAACACAGATGGAAGTAACTGCTCCACCCCTGGCATTGTAATGCCCTAATCTTTCTTTTATTTGGAGGGTGAGAAGGTGGCCTCTCCTGAAGGATACTCTACAGTTTGGTAACTTACTAGAGATGGAATTCACCAAATTCCTACCATCCGCATCAGCAGCCATAGATGTGAATGTCCCTTAAATAGAGTTAAAACCCTAAAATAGGGTTAAGCTGGAATGTGCATTGTGGGCATCTTCACTTCTGGCAATCACTTTGAGCAATCAGCTGAAGTAGCTCAAAATTCACAAAAAACATAATCAAGTCCCTGATTAAGGAGCAGCCATGATGACATCGGCACTTTCCACCAGTATCTTAAACAACTTTCAGAGAGTAGCCAAAATTCACCCCTGGTTTCCCTTCCAGCCTGGTGAATGCTAAACAGCCAGTGCAGTATGATGTCATGCTCCACAGAGGAACCGGATGACCCATATGGATGAAGATGAGTGGATGGATGGACCTGCCCCACTGAACATTAGGAAGAACTAGCCAACTTCACATGGATTTGGAGAAACAGGAAATAGCAGAGGTCTAAGCTTGGGATGTTTCCATGGGAACTCAGTATTCAGGAAATCTAAGGATGCAGGAGGAACCACTGTCTTCAGATGATCTAAAAATGGGAAGTATCAGCAAAAAGTCTTTCCAAGTGCTCTGTCTACCTACAGCTCCACAGAGTCTATTTTTGCAAGGGACTAAGTGGGCACCGAAGCACTAGGGGCTCATCTGTATGAAGACATGCTCTTCCTGCCCGTATCAGTTAAGCCCAGGACTACTCCCAGAACACAGGAGTGAGACAACCTGGGGGACAGTTCTATCTGTTTTTGTGTTGCACAGACTGGTGCAGCCTGTGAGTTTGTTTTGGAGTGATAAGAGCTCATTCCTTCTCTAGTGGAAGAATTCCTTCCACAAATTCAAAGCATCTGCTACCCAGGGCCTTTCTGGGGATCTTAGGAATGCATCTGTGCCCAAAAGGGCACTGGAAATGCTGGAAATTGACCATCCCTGGCTTCTGGAGGAAGACCACAGCCTGACTGGTCCTCAGAGACCCCAGACTGAGAAGAAGCCCTGGGGATGCAGCCTCCAGCAGATAAGATCCCACCTGGAGTTCCAGTATGTCTCTCCTCCCTCCACTCTGGAGTCAGATCTCTTAACCTGGAATAGTCTACCCTCTCTATGAGCACACTCTCCCTCTTCCTGTGCCTGGCAACACAGATTCAATGACATCTAGACCTAAACAAAAGAGTCTCCATCTTTCTTCCTCCTCAGTGAAGACTTGCCAGTTGTCCAAGTCACCCTAACTCTAGCCAGTTACTCCTGAGGGTGGTTCTTCTAGAGGCAAAGCAGCAGTAGGGTGGAGTGCACAGGGGGTGGGAGGTTGAGGGTCCACTCCAGGCAGGTAGGACAGCATAACTTGGCAGGCAGTAGCCCAGAACAATGGGGAGGAAGGAAATGACAGCAGAACTAGGGGCCTGGTCTCCTGGCTCTCAGAGCTTCATCTAACTTGCTGGAGCAGCGTCAGGATCACTGAGGGTATTGCAGCCTGCACTTAGGGGCTGGTAATGTCCCTAGATGGTAGGGAGAGAATAAGAGAAAAGAATGATCAAACAGCACAATATTCCATTAGGGAACTGTAGATAGAGAAGCAATTTATGGGGTTTTGGGAAACCACAATAAGACTAATGACACTCAACAAAGAAATGGGAAAATTCTGAAACATGTAGTTATGCTTGATTCATAAAGCAAAACAAGTTACTTAGCATCAAAGCTGGGATGGCTTGCTTAAATCAAGCTAACTTGCTTAGCAATAATACCATGCAACAGAAGCATCATACATGGCCCAAAACAATACAATAGTGGTGGCATGAGACTTACATCCTGTCTAGTCAGCTCCATAAGTTAATAACCCCCAAAACATGCGCTGTGGCTCCTAAGCCACGTTCTTTCCAGAATGTGCCCCCAAACAATAAAACAATAGCAGAAAACAAGACCTACAACCTGCCCAGTAGTCATCAAGTTAATGGCTCCCCAAAACAGGCTCTGTGCACACAAAACACAATCACTTATGAAAAGGTGACATTTTAAAAATGAAACACCTGCATTGTACTGAGACCTGAAAATAATTTTTCCCAGTAATATGGCAGGGAAGTCTAGTTTACTGCAGTCCATGGGGTCTCAAAGAAGTGGATATGACTGAGCAACTGAACTGAAATGAATTGAACTATGTGTGTTCCTATATATGAACTATATTTGGTCCTGCTGCTGCTGCTGCTGCTAAGTCTTTTCAGTTGTGTCCGACTCTATGCGACCCGTAGAAGGCAGCCCACCAGGCTCCTCTGTCTCTGGGATTCTCCTAGCCTGACCATATATAGCAGGACAAGTAAACTTACTTGCCCTACCTGAGGGTGGCATTGATGATGGAAATGCGCTGTCTACTCAAGACAAAGATCTTTCCACCCTTCCCTCTTCCTCTGATTGTGAAAGTGTAACTGCATACTTAGGGCAACATAATACTTGTGAAGCCTCCATGCGTCCTACTCTAATAAATCACTTCTTTTCTACCACTTTGCTCCCCACCTAATTTCTTTCTAGCATTAAGTAGTAGTGACTCAGTCGTGTCTGACATTTGATGACCCCATGTGTTGATTACTGGAGATTATGAGTGAAATGACACAAAACACACAAGACCTATGAGACGCACAAGAGACACACACACTCTGGCCAGAGGAAAAGAACTGTGCATGCCGCCAGCGAGCTCGTGGTTTATTTATATACATCCCCTCTGGGCAGAATTCCAGACTGCATGACTAAGACTTCTCAGTACAGCACATGTGAATAAATGTTATCATACAGCAAAAGGGAGTGAAATTTCTTCTTACTGCAGAACCTGTTCAGGGCCCTTTCTTCCTCCTTATCACAGGAAGGGAGTGTACCCTAGTTTTCAAACAAGAGACCACTGAACTCAAGGCTGTGTCCAGATTCCTCGGTGGAACATCTTGTTCAGCCCACAAAGCATAGACATATCCATTTTCCCTATTGTGGCCGCATTAACCCTTCACTATGGATTGTGGCCAACAAAGCTTCTCTGTCCATGGAATCCATTAGGCAAAAATACTGCAGTGTGTTGTCATTTCTGACTCCAGGGTACCTTCCCAACTGTACATAATGGAGACTTCACTAATATGCAGTAGAGGATACCCCTGGTGAACATGTTACAGAAAACTGCCTCTTGAGTCTTTAAAATATACACCAATTTTATACCTCTGCTTGGCTGATTGTTTATTTATGTAGGTTTTAAGGTGAATGACCTGGTGCTATTTGTTCCATCATAAGAAATAAAGGACTGTGGTGTAAGAGCTCTTGGGAGCCCTGGAAACAACACTTAATGGTTTCACAGGGTCCGACTCTGTTTCTCTTTGCCTAGGGGACATGCCAGTGGCTGTTCCACCTTTCTAATTTCAAGGGCCCACAGAAGGAGCACTGAGACTGGACACACAGATGAGAGAGGCTTGGAGAGAAGTGGGTGCAGGCAGCCTGGGAGGGAATGTTTCTAATATTTACAGTGGCTGGAGGGGCATCATTCTCGGTAACCAGGACGGACACCTTGTGAAACTATCATGTACATCTTCTAGTTAGAAGTATGTATGAGGGAGGTGATATACAACACAAGCATAACTAAAACTGTTTTGTTAGGTGACACACAACACAAGTATAACTAATGCTGTTTTATATTAGATATAAAAGTTAATATAGTAAACCCTATGAGTTCTCATCAAAATGAAAACACTTTTTAATATTTAATTTTATACCCATATGAAAGGATTAATATTCACTAGACTTACTGCACTCATCACTGCAGATTGGATGTAAGTGGACTCATGATGCTGAACACCTTAAACTCACACAGGGCTATATGTCAACTCTATCTATCTCAGTAAGACTGAAAAGAAAACACAAAAGTCATCTTCCACTCAGGATGTCTGAACAAATGAAAAGCATGCAAGCCTCAAAAATAGTGACAGGCAAACCTGATCTGTTTGGTGGAGCAAGGCCACCAGGGTGACTACTCCTGCTGAAACTGCAAAGCCAACCTTCATAATGTAAGGCATAATTTAACATTTTTCCACAGCCATTCCATATTTTAAGTTAAGAACCCTATTACACTAACTGTTGCAAACGTTTGTCGTTTTCATTCATTCAGTCGTGTCTGACTCTTTGAGACACCACGAACGTTAGCACACCAGGATTCTCTGTCTTTCACTCTCTCCCAGAGATTGCTCAGACTCATGTCTATTGAGTCAGTGATGCCATCCATTCATTGCATCCTCTGCCATCTCCTTCTCCTCTGTTCCTGCATCTGATATTTCCCAGTGTCAGAGTCCTTTCCAATGAGTCAGCACTTCCCATGAGGTGGTCAAAGTTTTGGAGCTTCAGCTTCAACATTAGCCCTTCCAATAAATATTCAGGGTTCATTTCCTTTAGGATTGACTGGTTATAAATGTTCAGATAAATAAAAACAGTAAAACTTTTTTAAGTACTCTGTGATCTTAACATGTTCCATTTCTTTGCAAAAATGTCACAAGGAGTCCTCTCAACTCTGCTTCCTTCCTTCTCAGCACATAACTTTCAACTGAGGTGGGAGGTGGGGTGAGGATCCTTCCTATGCACCACTTGGCAAATTGTCACCCTACTTCCTAAGCCTAGATCTGCTTCCAATGTCTCATTCTTTGTGTTTTCAGGCCTGATACTATCTTCAAGTTTCTTTATCAGTACCAAGTGAAGTAACATTTGTTGGCATCACTAGCTCTGTGACATCTTCATTTCTTTTGTTAAATATGCTCTTTATTCAAATTTTTCTAGGGGATGGAGAATGAGAGCCTGAATATGGATTCTAAATCAAAATGACAATACCTCGTATTTGGCAGAATTAAATCACCAAGTGTTTCACTTTCTTCATCTCAGTTTCTTCCTAAAAAACTGAAATATCATCAGGGGCCTTACTCTGCTTTTTCCTTTTCACAGGCAAGGGCATTTTCCTTTTTACAGGCACAGGCTCAAGAGAATGTCACAGAAAGGGCCACAGAGAATGACATGGGAGTGATGCCTCTGGCCAGGTGCAGGTCTCCCTAAGTCATCCCTGGGCCAGTCTGGTAGGGCAGTGTGCCCAGGAAAGTCTCTGAGGACTGGAATGCCGTACTCTGTTTGAAGGCACTGAAAAAATTAGGTACTAGGGCACAGAACAGGAGCCTCCTTTCAGGGGATATCACCCACCACAGTCTAGTGACTAAGCAGGTCTGTGGGTACTGCCAGATCATCCAGGAAGATGAGGAAACAGTGCAATATTCAGGAAGAGATCCAGAAAGGCCTAGATTTACACCTTATCTCAGTTCAACAGCTGACCTCCATAGGCTCAGGCTCAGGGCATCGCCCAGAAAGACATCTCCCAGAACTGCCTGCCCCCCACAGGGGCAAGTAGGTAGATTCATTGATGGGGTGTCACCAGCAGGATCTGGGGAGGAGCTGTGCACAGAGACCCCTCCCACAGGTGAGGCAGGGGATATGAAGTGTGTGGGGACCCTGGTCCAGTTGCCATGACTGCAGAAGAAGAGCTCTGGGATTCTCCACCATGGCTGGGCTCTGACCACACTCTGTCTGCAGGAAAAGGACTGGCTGGCAGCCCCAGGATGACTCTTTTCTCCCTCTGCCCTGAACTCCCCTAGATTGATGACCTTGATCTCTCCTCTTTGCACATCTTCCTCCTCTCAGGGTCCTGGCCCCAACTGGTCCTGACACAGACACTCAAGAGTCTGCAGCTCTGGGACAGAGGATCCACATATTCTGCTCTGGAGACAGCGGTGACACTGGGAGTTACAATCAGGTGTGCTGGGATAAGCAGTGGCCAAGGGCTATCCAGAACCCCCAGTGCATAATGTCGTCCTTGCCTTTGGGGTCTCTCTCCATTCTCCATTACAGTCGGGCCACATGGCCTCCCTGGCCTCCTCCAACTGCAGCTAGATGACTCACTCTGTTGCCTGAGTACTTTCTTTCCAGGAGTATATTATTCCCAGGAGTCCTACACTTAGAGAGAGGAAAAACTTCCCTGGGTTCACCACCTAGCCCTTGCCCAATACCACACAGGGGTTGAGTGTCTGGAGTCTGAAACCAGCCTCCCAAGCACAGATTGTGAACCTAACCGTGGTTTCAGGAATGGATCCCCAACATGCTGCAGCTGTTTCTTCTAAGATAGCAGCAGACCAAACCTCTCATAGGAAAATGACTTGGAAAACTAAAGGGTTCTCATCCTCATCCTCCTCCTGCCCTGAGGGTCTCAGGTGGCAGACACTACTCAGCTCCACGATGACCAGCAAGGAGGGGGCACCAGAGGTGGTGAAGGGGATCAGCTTACCTGAAGATGACTTCCATCTGCATTGGTTCAGCTCCCAATAGACTCAGGTCCTCAAACACCTGGTTTCCCTTGTCTCCTTATTCTCTCAGCCACCTGTTTCCACCCAAGCCTAAGAGCAAGAACCAAAACGCTCCAAAAACAAGATGGAATATTAGCATGTGTATTTAAAAAGCCGGATAAACTGAAAACTGGAGAGCCAATCCCGCCATGTGAGTGTTGAGTCTCCTCTTATCTCCAAAGCTAAGCCATTTCTCAGTGGCTGGACCAGCAGACAAAGTGCAGGGCTGTTGCTCGGGAACAAGGACCCTTCCTCTAAGGACACTGACCATGGCCTGCAGCCCCATTTCAGTCCTTTTCTCAGCCCAGCATGCTCGGACACCTCCAGAACCAAGCCCACGTCCAGTGCCAAGTGTCAGCACACCCTCGTTCGCTGGATTATTGCCTCCACAGCATGGCTCCGCATCCTGTTTCTGGAGCACATGGCCCTGGCTGGCTCTTCAGCCCCGTTGGCTTTCAGTCCATCCCCCGACCCCAATAACTCATTTTAGTGTGGCAAATAGAATTTGGGGTCTGTGGGGGTGAACCAGAGACTAGCTCAAAGTCACCTTGTGGGAAAGCAGGAGACCCAAGCCAGAACCTTAGGTTTTGTGCAGCTGCGTCTCACCACGTGGTTCCTGCTGAATGCTGAGGAGAGATAAGCTGTGACTCAGCAGTGTCTGGAAACGAAGTGGCCAAACCAATCCCAGCTCCTGTTTCCTCCCGGACCAAATCTAACGATATCTTGGGATCACGAGTGGGGTCTCCCAGGGAGTCCCGAAGCAGCTTATTTTAAGAGGCAGGGACGGATAGTGCCTGTGGCCACGCCCACCAGAATGGCAGTGAGAGGAGCATTAGGGTGGGGGTAGGGGAGGAGAAGGGGACAACAGAGGATGAGATGGCTGGATGGCATCATGGACTTGATGGACGTGTCTGAGTGAACTCTGAGAGATGGTAATTAACAGGGAGGCCTGGCTTGCTGCGTTTATGGGGTCGCAAAGAGTCAATCACGACTGAGTGACTGAACTGAAATGAACTGAGGGTGGTCATAGCTTTTCTTCCAACGAGCAAGCATCTTTTGGTTTCATGACTGCACTCACCACCATCTGCAGTGATTTT
>SJYE01018437.1:0-14422 GCA_006408755.1 Eudorcas thomsonii | reverse complement strand
GAGTGGGATGGAGGGGTGGTGGAGTGGGGGTGGAGTGGGGATGTGGGATGGTGGTTGGGGTGTGGGCAGGGGACTGGGGTGGTGGTTGGGGGTAGAGGGGTGGGATGGGGATGGATGGGGAAAGTGGGAAAAGGCCCTTGTAGCTGGGTGTCCAAGGGACATTTGGGGGCTCAGGTAGACAGGTGCACACAGAAAATACACAGATAGGAAGAAAAGGGCACCTCAGAATGTTGTGGGCTCTAAGGGGTGGTAGGATAGCAACAGGGGCACACATTGACAAGGAATGGCCTAGATAGGTGCACACTGAGAAAGTGGTTCTCCAAGTTACCTGAGCCCAGAGGTCCTTGTTTTCTGGTTCCCTGAAGGAATGCACAGACAATAGATCAGGGCAATGTGACTGGTACTGTGAAGCTGTCCAAGGTGATGAGAGAATGCAGAACATAGATGCATGCCAGTCAGCAGCCCAGGGCAAGTGCGTCCAACCCTTCCCAATACTTTGTAGGTTGGTCCCTATCACAAGCAAATGCCTTTTTGTAACCTTTGAGGATAAGTCACAGAGTTAGAAGTGCAACCTGACATGACTGATAAGCAAGTGGAAGAATTTAACCAGACAGAGAAAGTTGGGTGCTTACAAAATTCATGTTCCTGGAGAAGAAAGCTTGTACTTCTGCATATGTGCAAGCTTCCTCTCAGGGATATTAGTCTGTAGATGTGCATGTGTCCATATGTAAGTGCAGAAATGCCTGCCAGTATGCTAGTGAGTATGAGCTGTCTGAACTGACCTAGGTGATGGAAGTTAGACAGTGAAAACATGAAGGTCATAGGGAAAGGTGCATAGACTCTGGCTGTCAGAAGCATTGAAGCCAAGGCACTGGTCCCCATTATGTCACTGAGAGAGTAATTTCTAAGTGGAATCACAGTGGTGCACCCAGGATGCCCGGCAGAAAGGAGAGGCAGGAGGAAAGTGCCTTGGAGTGACTAGTGAGAATGCACAGAAGCTGAGACACAGAGCAAGCTGCACTCTGACACACAAAAGCCATGGTGGGTGACCCATAGCCCCTTGGAAAACCATAAAAGGGCCTTTACGTCTTCCTCAAGTGCCAAGCATTCTTTCCCTGAACTTGCGATGAGCATAAGCACACTTTGCCTTTTTTGTGTGGTTTCAGAGATGGACCATCACTGCAGCATAGCACCTGCTACCTGCAGTCTTCCAGTCTGAAGTATCACTCTTTGTACTCTTTGTAGAATGCATATATTGGGTATGAGGACTATAGGATGGATGACCTGGCTTCTTCTTGTTGCTCCTGTCCCCACAGGCTTGGCTGACCAGGCAGGCTGGGATGTGATTTTTCACATGGAGAATAGAAACACTTTGAAAGGGACTCAATAGGGTAAATGGACAGAGGTGCATGTTTCCAGGACCAGTGAGCCATGGAATTTAACAGGGAGTTGTCCTTAAGGTCTCAATGGCAGGTGTTTGCACAAGTTTCAGGGAGTTTCTATATGCCAGCACAGCATGCCTCGTTTCTGAAAGACGAATGATTATGGGACCTGATGAGGAGTGGGAGGATCATATTATCCATGTTCCTGCACTGTGAGACTTTGGAGAGGCGTCATGGAAGCTGTTAATGCCTGCCTGAGGGGCAAGCTGAGACTCCTAGAAGCTTGTTGCAAAGACTGATGACCTGTAACTGCAAACCTGGCATACATAGGGCATTTCACCAGACTTATGATTGCCTTTCATGTACTTTAAGAGAACCTGATCTCAAAGGACAACTCACAGATTTTACAGACTGAGAAGGGCTCCTGGGGAGTGTGGACACTTCCAATGTGACACTGCAGCTTGAAGGGAGTAGGAAACTGGCGGTGGCAGTGCTGGCAGGTGGTGTGGTTTTTCCAGCTGTCATCCCTCTGCCTCTCAAGTTCCAAGTGTTGTTTCACGTGATTTATAAACTTGCCATTTTTTAAGAACTTTCAAGCACCTGAGACATTTAAAGGCTGTGTGTCTTCGGTTCTAGGTGCCCATTTCCTATATGCTGTCCATAGTAGAAGTTACAAAGTAACACAATCAGATTTCCTTCTGTGGGATCAACAATTTTGTTTTGACTTGCTAAACTTGGAAAGTTTGTTTTTGTCAGTCGGTTTTCTCCTAAAGGACTTACAGGCTTGCAATGAACATTGTCCTTTGGAAAAGCTGTTGGACAAGGTTCTCCATTCTGAACATGGCTTAATGAGGTATGGACACTGTCAGGTGTGCTTTCCTTAGTAGTCACTGTATGAAAACTACCTGAAGGGGACAAAGCTAAAGTGTTCCCCTATAATTCTATCACTGAGTTTAGGCCTTTTGGGATTTGAGCTATTTGTTTCCAAAGTGGAAAGTCACTTTGATACATGAAGATTTTTATTCATATCTCCTGCAGAAACTGCTATTTCTACTGGATGCTGCAATGAACTTGTGAAGGTAATCAAAGGAGAACATAACTCTGAAAAGGTATTAGGCACTATTTGTGGTGAAATATTTTTATAATCAGCTTCAGAAAAGGCTCAATAATAACAGGACTATCTGTTGATCTTGACTCAGAGTCAGAAAATGGTAAGACACTCTTTGCTTCTGATGTAGGAGTCACATAACTAACAGGCTTTACTTTGTGAGCATTATCATTCCTAAAGTGACCATACATTTTTCTCCTTGAATATGAACCTGGGATAACTCTGTTCTATATGTTTGAAACAACTGGTTTGGAATTTGAGATCATCCCAACAAAGATCATATCACCATCTTCATTTACATGTTCCACTTTAATAAAGATCAGTTCAGCATCTTCATCATCTACTTCTTTGGTTGTCCCATACTTTTCTGTGGTTCTGGCTCTTGTTCTTCACATAACATACATGGTGGTTCCATATTTTAAATACTTTTTTTATTCCTGAAGAGTGTGGCCACAAGTACCAGTGATTTCTTTATGTAAACTGCCACATCACCAGATGTGCAACACCAAAAACAGATTGATTACATTCTTTGCAGCCAAAGATGGAGAAGCTCTATACAGTCAACAAAAACAAGATCAGGAGCTGACTGTGGCTCAGATCATAAACCCATTATTACCAAATTCAGACTTAAATTGAAGAAAGTAGGGAAAGCCGCTAGACCATTCAGGTATGACCTAAATCAAATCCCTTATGATTATACAGTGGAAGTGAAAAATAGATTTAAGGGCCTAGATCTGATAGATAGAGTGCCTAATGAACTATGGAATGAAGTTCGTGACATTGTACAGGAGATAGGGATCAAGACCATCCCCATGGAAAAGAAATGCAAAAAAGCAAAATGGTTGTCTGTGGAGGCCTTATAAATAGCTGTGAAAAGAAGAGAAGTGAAAAAAAGGAGAAAAGGAAAGCTATAGGCATGTGAATGCAGAATTCCAAAGAATAGTAAGAAGAGACAAGAAAGCCTTCTTGAGTGATCAATGCAAAGAAATAGAGGAAAAGAACAGAATGGGAAAACTAGAGATCTCTTCTAGAAAATTAGAGATACCAAGGAAACGTTTCATGCAAAGATGGGCTCGATAAAGGACAGAAATGGTATGGACCTAAGAGAAGCAGAAGATATTAAGAAGAGGTGGCAAGAATATACAGAAAAACTGTACAAAAAAGATCTTCACGATGCAGATAATCACGATGATGTGATCACTTATCTAGAGCCAGACATCATGGAATGTGAGGTAAAGTGGGCCTTAGAAAGCATCACTATGAACAAAGCTAGTGGAGTTGATAGAATTTCAGTTGAGCTATTTCAAATTCTGAAAGATGATGCTGTGAAAGTGCTGCATTCAATATGCCAGTAAACTTGGAAAACTCAACAATGGCCACAGGACTGTAAAAGGCCAGTTTTCATTCCAATCCCAAAGAAAGGCAATGCCAAAGAGTGCTCAAACTACTGCACAATTACACTCATCTCACATGCTAGTAAAGTAATGCTCTAAATTCCCCAAGCCAGGCTTCAGCAATACATGAACCGTGAACTTTCTGATGTTCAAGCTGATTTTAGAAAAGGCAGAAGAACCAAGATCAAATTGCCAACATCCACTGGATCATGGAAAAAGCAAGAGAGTTCCAGAAAAACATCTATTTCTGCTTTATTGACTATGCCAAAGACTTTGACTGTGTGGATGACAATAAACTGTGGACAATTCTGAGAGAGATGAAATACCAGACCACGTGACCTGCCTCTTGAGAAATCTGTATGCAGGTCAGGAAGCAACAGTTAGAACTGGACATGGGACAACAGACTGGTTTCAAATAGGAAAAGGAGTACGTCAAGGCTGTATATTGTCACCCTGCTTATTTAACATCTATGCAGAATACATCATGAAAAACGCTGGGATGGAAAAAGCACAAGCTGAAATCAAGACTGCTGGGAGAAATATCAATCACCTCAGATATGCAGATGACACCACCCTTATGGCAGAAAGTGAAGAGGAGCTAAAAAGCCTCTTGATGAAAGTAAAAGAGAAGAGTGAAAAAGTTGGCTTAAAGCTCAACATTTAGAAAATGAAGATCATGGCATCCAGTCCCATCACTTCCTGGGGAATAGATGGGGAAACAGTGAAAATAGTGTCAGACTTTATTTTTGGGTGCTCCAAAATCACTGCAGATGGTCGTTGCAGCCATGAAATTGGAAGATGCTTACTCCTTTGAAGGAAAGCTATGATCAACCTAGATAGCATATTCAAAAGCAAAGACATTACTTTTCCGACTAAGGTCTGTGTAATCGAGGCTATGTTTTTTCTTGTAGTCATGTATGGACATGAGAGTTGGACTGTGAAGAAGGCAGAGCGCCGAATAATTCATGCTTTTGAACTGTGGTGTTGGAGAAGACTCTTGAGAGTCCCTTGGAGACTGGAGATCCAACCAGTCCATTCTGAAGGAGATCAACCCTGGGATTTCTTTGGAAGGAATGATGCTGAAGCTGAAGCTCCAGTACTTTGGCCACCTCATGCGAAGACTTGACTCACTGGAAAAGTCTTTGATGCTGAGAGGGATTGGGCGCAGGAGGAGAAGGGGCTGACAGTGGATCAGATGGCTGGATAGCATCACTGACTCGATGGACGTGAATCTGAGTGAACTTCGGGAGTTCGTGATAGACTGGGAGGCCTGGCATACTGCGATTCATGGGGTCGCAAAGAGTCGGACACCACTGAGCGACTGAACTGAAGTATAAACATACCTCATATTAGTTAAATACAGAAAAATGCACTATTTGATTATCTCCAAAACTCTAGGGTAGTTATAAGCACCCTTATCTTACAGATAAAGACACTGAGCGTCAAAAAGACTAAACGACAGCTGAAAAACATATGACTACAAGTCTACATGACTCTAGCATCATAGCTTTGTCCCATGCTGATTTTAATGTCTTCTAATTAAAAAAAGAAAGGTTAAAAAAAAACCCACTGATCATTAGGTGAAATCACATGTAAAGGATGAGTATTTTTACAAAAGTATTGTACAGTATTTAGAAACATCGACTTCGGAGTCAAAGAAGATTGAGCTGGAATTCTAAGTTAGCCACAAAACAGCTGCATCTTTTGGGGCAAATTTATAACTTTTAAATGTGTTTTGGTATCTTAAAGACAAAAATGCTTATTTATTAGACTTAAGGTTAACAGCTCTTTTTAAAAAGCATCAGCTATTCAATGGCATCTTGTTTTGTAGTAAAATTGGAAGAAAACATATCTGAAATGCACATTACAACTGATACACACATACATTTCATAAACATCAATACAGAATTCACAAATGTTAATACAGAAAATAGGTAGCAAATTCGAAGTATAAAGTATCTATACATAATTAACAAACAGCATAATTCAATGTCAAGCACTTAACACAGGCCTAGTGAATTGAGAGTGTACTCTCTTGATAATCTCACCCCAATTACACACTGATAGATCCTAAATTTCTCCTTCTAATCCTGACTAAACTTAAATCCAACAATGCTTCATCCTTCACTCCACATGTCTCTTCCCCACATAGCAGGCAAAGTGATGCCAGTATTTCTTTCATATCAATATCAGACAGACATCACACACACACACACACACACACACACACACACACACACACCACAAATGATATGTCTCATGAATACAGAGGCAAGAGTACTCAAAAAATACTTGCAAACAAAATCTAACAACATATAAAAAAGATTATATACCATGATCCATGGGATATGGAGGTATGCAAAGTTGGTTCATTATATGAAAGTCAATCATCATTATGCCATTTCAATAGAATAAAGACAAAAAACACATCTACCTGCAGAAAAGCATTTCCCTGAACCAACACCTTTTCATAATAGGGATTTTAAAAAAAAACTTAATAACTAAGAACAGAACAGAACTTTCTCAATCAAAGGGTACCTGTGAAAGACCCACAGTTAGCATCTTACTTAATAATGAAGATCTGAAAGCTTTCCCTCTAAGATTGGGAACAACACAAGGATGTCTATTCCACACTTTGGCTCAATATTATACTGGCAGTTCTATAAACAGGGCAATCAGGTAAGAAAAGGAGTCGTTGTTGTTGTTGTTGTTGTTGTTGTTGTTGTTGTTGTTGTTGTTTAATCAGCACTCAGATTGGAAAGGAAGAAGTCAAAGTATATTGGAGATAACATACTTTTGTATAGAGAAAATCCTGATGAGTCCACAAGTATTACAACTAATAAAAATCTTGCAGAATACAAGGTAAATATATTTAAAAATCAATCACATTTCTATACAGTGACAACAAATGTTCTAAAAATGAAGTTAAGTAAATGCTGAAACCTACACTAGCATTAAAAAGAACACCTCAGTTCAATTCAGTTCAGTCACTCAGTTGTGTCCAGTCAGAAAGAGAAAGACAAATATCATGTGGTATTACTTACTTGTGGAATCTAAAATATGACACAAATAAACTTATCTAGGAAATAGAAAGAGACTCACAGACATAGAGAGCAGACTATGTGATTACCAAGAGGGGAAGTGTGGGGGAGGCATAGATTGGGAGTTGGTGATTAGCAGAGGCAAACTATAATATTAATATATAGAATAGATAGACAAGATCCTACTGTATAGAACAAGGAACTATACTCATATTTTGTGATAAAAAATAATGGAAAAGGATATGAAAAAAATTGTGCATGCATGTGTGTGTGTATACATATAAAGGAAAGGAAAGGTAAAGGGAAGGAAAGGAAAGGACAACTGTTGGAAAGCATGTACAGAAACTGGATCCTTATGTGTTATGGATAGATTTTAAAATGGTGCAACTGCTACAGAAAATAGTATAAAGGCTCCTCAAGAAATTAAAATAGAACTACCACAAAATGATTCAGCAATTCCACTTCTGGATATAAATTGAAAAGAAGTTAACATGGGGTCTTGAGATATTTGCACAGCCATTCTCATGGCAGCACTAATCACAACAACTAAGAAATGGAAGCATCTAAAATCCATCAAATGTGACATATACATACAATGAAACATTTAGCCATATAAAGGAAATTCTGTCATATGCTACAACATGCATGATCCTTCAAGACATCAAGCTAAATGAAATAGGCCAGTCATAAAAAAGACAAATACTCTTATGTTTCCACTTATATGAAGTATCTAATATAGACAAGCAATAGAAAGGAAACAAAGAAGAACCATGGATTCCAGGGTCTAGGGAAACAGGGAAGAAAAGAGTTGTTGTCAGATGAGACAGGTGATGGCTATAGAGTTTAAATTTTGCAAGATGAAAAGGTGTAGAGATCTGTTTCAAAACAATATAATAAGGAATTCCCTGGTAGTTCAGACGTTAGGACTCCAGGCTTTCCTATCAGGAGCCTGGGTATGATCCTCAACCAAGGAACTATATTATGCAAGCTGAAAAGCACAACTAAAACAATGACAACAACAAAACAACACTGTGACTATGTGTGTGTGTCAGTACTCAGTCCTGTCCGACTCTGCATCCCCATGGACTGTAGCCCATCAGGCTCCTTTGTCCATGGGATTCTCCAGGAAAGAATACTGGCTGATGAAAGTTTCTGAAATATTTAGCATGTAAAACTGGTTACAATGGTAAAATTTAAGTTACATGTGTTTTTACAACAATTAAAAATAAAACTTTTAACAATGAGGAAAAGTATTTGAATAGACATTTCACCAAAGATGATATACAAATGACCAGAAATCACAAACAATACTATTTAACATGATTAGGAGAATATAAATCAGTCTCTGTGAGATACTACTTCACACCCATTAGCTTGGCTATAATAAAAAAGAGGAATAATAATACGTGCTGTGGAGGATATGGAAAAAAGGAATCCTCATATTTTATTGATGCAATTGCTGTAAAATGGTACAACCATTTTGAAAAGGGGTTTGTCAGTACCTCAAGAATTAAATATAGAGTAGCCATATGATCCAGCAATTTCACTGTTTTGTATATATCCTTAAAAATGAAAATGTTAAGTCCATGAAAAAAAATAATGTTCACAGAAACATTACTCACAATAGCCACAAAGAATACACCATCCAAATATTACCCATTATGTGATGAATGGATAAATCAGCTGTGACATATGCTTACAATGGACTACTTGTAAGCCATATAACATATTCAAAAAAAGAAATGCACTGCTATACATCCATGAAATGGATGAATCTTGAAAATACACAAACTAGGAGACTTGCCTGGAGATCCAGTGTTTAAGACTCTGCACAGGTTCCATCTCTAGGCTGGGAAGTAAGATCCCACATGCCACATAGAAAAATAAATAAATATTTAAAAAGAAGATATGATATCTGTATAAAGCCAGACACAAAGGTCACACATTGTATGCAGGAGAACTGTTAAGTAGAAGAGAAGCAGAAAAGAGAAGCATTCTGTAATCCAAATGAAACATTTTTTTCAGGGAGGAGGAGATGAAATACTCTGATAAAGGCTGCCAAAAAATTAAATTAAAAACTAAAAATTGATGACTGAGTTAAACATTTGGAATTCCGTGGTGACCTTGACAAGAGTGGATATAAAGGAAAATGAGAGAATTGCAGATAACAAATTCTACAAACAACTCTGCAGCAGACTATAATAAGCAAATATGAAATAAAAGAAGCAGAAGCAGGATATGTCACCAAAACATGATTTTTCATAAGAGGTGACATTACAGTCAGTCTGTTTGCTGATGGGACCCATCCAGATAAACAGAAAACTTAATCCAGGGAAAAAAAGAGATTTGCTAGAATATCACTGAATAAACAAGAATTTATTAGATCCAATACTGTTGCCTGAAAACACCCCATGGATGGAGGAGCCTGGTAGGCTGCAGTCCATGGGGTCATGAAGAGTTGGACACGACTGATTAACTTCACTTTCACTTTTCACTTTGAGGCACTGGAGAAGGAAATTACAACCCATTCCAGTGTAATTGCCCAGAGAATCTCAGGGATAGGGGAGCTGGTGGGCTGCTGTCTATCAGGTCACACAGTGTCATACATGACTGAAGCAACTTACCAGCAGCAGCAGCACACAGTAAGTGTACACAAGCCAAATAATTCACTCATAGAAACAGACGTGAGATCATATGAAGAAAGGTTGGCATGGTGGGTTAATGGGTATGTAGCCAGCCTTCAAGACGACCCCAAGTGAATCACATCTTCTGATATTCCCACCCCTGTGTAGTTCTCTCTCAAATTATCACAGGGTTGACCTGTGAGACTAAGCAAATACAGAAATGAAGATGTGTAACTTCTGAAAAAAGACTGCACTTTATCTTGGGTGCAAGCTCTTTCCTGAATCACTCATCTGGGAAAAACAAAACAGCAGCCTCCACAGGAACAGCTCCTTGCAGAGGCCCACAGAGGGAGGAATTGAGGCCTCATGAGTACAGCAAGTGACAGAGCCTAGATTCAACAAGCCAAGTCTTCAGAGGTTGACAAACCAGATAATAGGTTGACTAAAACGTCAGCAGAGACCCTGAGGCTAAACTACCCAACTGGATTCTACTCAACTGGGGTGTGGGTTGGGGGTTGGGAGGCGGACAAAAATCATATTGCACAGTCGCCAGGGCACAGGGCTGAGAGCAGCATCCGAGTCTACCAGGGGAGTCCAGTGATTGTGTCCAGCACTCACAGCTCTCAGGGGTGACCTGCCCCTTGCTTAAGGAACTTGACCAAGCATCTGGATCTTGAAGCTCCTCCTCTTGGAATTCCATTTGGGTTGATGCAGGGCAGCCTGCCCCTATTTTTGCAGACTATAGTGAGCTGAGAATGAACTTTACTTCCTTTTTTTTTTTTATTTTAGAGATTTAGGCTTTTTAATGGCTTAGGAAAACAGAAAAAGAATACTATTTCTGACTTGAAAATTGTGTGAAATTCAACTTTCAGAGTCCTTAAAGTTGGAACAGGGACTTGCCAGTTCCTTTGGATATTGTCTATGGCTGAAAACTTGATTAATCGCCAAAGATATATTCACAAAGCCTAAAGTATTTCTTTTTTGGCCCTTTATAGATTATTTTATTATTATTTTTTAATGCCCTGTTCTGCTGGAAGTCTCCTAGTAGTCATATGCAGGAATAAAGTTTTGGTTTTGTTACAATATTTTCTTCTCTATTATATTGATTTTTCATTCTTTATTCATTTCATTCCTTCTTATCTCTATGTTTGTTCTGTTGCTCAGCTTTACAACTTTTTGAGATAGTTATTTGTAACTCTTATTTCTCTTATATATAATGTTATCAATTTACCTTAATTTGATGTTGTTGTTTATTCCCTCAGTCATGTAGGACTCTTTGCAGCCCCATGGACTGCATGCAGCACACCAGGCTTCTCTGTCGTTCACTATCTCCTGGAGTTTGCTCAAACTTATGTTCATTGAGTTGGTGATACTACCCAACCATCTCATCCTTTGCTCCCCACTTCTCCTGCCCTCATTCTTTCCCAGCATCAAGGTCTTTTCCAGTGAGTTGCCTTTTCACATCAGGTGGCCAAAGTATTGGATGTTCAGCTTTAGCATCAGTCCTTCCAATGAATATTCAGAGTTGATTTCCCTTAGGATTGACTGGTTGGATCTCCTTGCTATCCAAGAGACTCTCAAGAGTCTTCTCCAACACCACAGTTTAAAAGCATCAGTTCTTTAGCACTCAGCCTTCTTTATGATCCATTTGTCACATCCTTACATGACTGCTGGAAAAAATACAGATTTGACTAGACGGACTTTGTCAGCAAAGTAATGTTTCTGCTTTTTAATATGCTGTGTAGGTTTGTCATAGCTTTTCTTCCAAGAGGCAAATATATTTTAATTTCATGGCTGCAGTTGCCATCCACAATCATTTTGGACCCCAAGAAAATAAAAGCTGTCACTGTTTCCATCGTTTCCCTATACAAATTTAACTGTGTCCCACAATTTTGCTGAATAGTATGTTCGTTATCATTCACTTCCAAGTATAACCTAATATTCTGTTCTTAAGACAAAGATTAGATAATGCATGAGCTTCCCTGGTTGCTCAAATGATAAAGAATTTTCCAGCCAATCCAGGAGACACAAGATCCCCAGGTTCAATCCCGGAACAAGAAGATCCCTTGGAGAAAATAATGGCAATCTGCTCCAGTAGTCTTGCCTTAAAATTCCATGGAGATATGTATTAATATATTTATTGATATTTTCCAAATGAATGGTATTTTAAAAGATATTTCTTTGTCAATTTCTCATAATTGCATTATAGGCAGTTGACACAGTCTAAATATTGATCCATTGTATTTGAAGTTTTCCATTCAGTTAATTATACCATACTTTAGATTTCCATTCCCATGAAGTAAAAACGAATTGGGTGTGATGCAGAGAAAATACTTGTAATGTCTAAAATGTGTATATGTGAAATGACCTTCTTTAAGCCTCATAATTATTCCAGCAACTTTCAGTAGGATAACCTTTAACTAAGTTATAGGTTTTATCCAGATTTTACCAGTTTTTCTACAGATGTTCATTTCCAGTTTCATATTCCCATATAGGATACTGAACTGTATGAGGATATAAACTGAAAAGCTCCAGATACCTCCCTTAGCTTACTCTGGTCTATAACAGTTTCTCAATCTTTCCTTGCTTTTCATGACTTTTGGCAATTTTCAGGAGTCTTCAGGGGCAGATATTTTGGAGAATGACTTTCAGTATGGGTTTGATATGTTTCTCCAGGTTGCACTGGGGTTTATATATTTTTAGAAATATACTTCCAAGGCTATATTTCTTATCACTGCCCATCAAGGCTATATTTCTTATCACTGCCTATCAATATGACTTACCATTATTTCCTCTGCTATAAAGTTATCTCCTTCCCCCTGACATGTTCTATTCTTTAGAAACAAGGCACTAAACCCAGACTACACTTGAGGTGAGGCATAGACTCTCATCTAGAGGAAAATATCTAAGAGATATACAAATTACTGAGTATACAGATTAATTGAAACTCATTTATAAGGAAGATCTGATTCTTCTAGCCATATCTTTTACTTTTAAATTAATTAAATTAAAGTAAAGATTTAATAGGTTTCCCAGGTGGTGCTAGTCATAAGGAACCTGCCTGCCAATGCAGGAGATGTAAAATACCTGGGTTCAATCCCTGGAAAGATCCCCTGGACAGGGAAATGGCAACACATTCCAGTATTATTGCCTGGAGAATCCCATGGACAGAGGAGCCTGGTGGGCTAAAGTCCATGGGGTCACAAAGAGTTGGACTGGACTGAAGTGACTTAGCACAAATAACGATTTAATACCTCAGTCACACTAGCTACATTTTAACATCTCCAAAGTGATGTATTAGACAAGGAGATAGAAAATATTTTCATTGAGAATTTTCTAGTGATCTGGTAGTTAGGGCTTTGTGCTTCCACTACAGGGGACAGAGATTTGATCCCTGGTTGAAGATCTAAGATGCCTTAAGCCTCACAGCAAGCCCACCCCCCAAAAAAAAGAAAATCCTACAAGATGAGCACTCCATCTGAAAAATCAGATAAAATATATAAACAGGTCACCTCATAGAAGAGAAAAATATATGCATTTATATATGTAAAAAGCTGACCATCCTTATTACAGAATACATGTAACAATTATTTAAAAACCAACAGTATTTTTCACAGAACTAGAACAAATGATTTCAAGATTTGTGTGGAAATACAAAAAACCTTGAATAGCAAAAGCAATCTTGAGAAAGAAGAATGGAACTGGAGGAATCAACTTGCCTGACTTCAGGCTCTACTACAAAGCCACAGTCATTAAGACAGTATGGTTCTGGCACAAAGACAGAAATATGGATCAGTGGAACAAAATAGAAAGCCCGGAGATAAATCCACGCACCTATGGACACCTTATCTTCAACAAAGGGGGCAAGAATATACAATGGGGTGAAGACAATCTCTTTAACAAGTGGTGCTGGGAAAACTGGTCAACCACTTGTAAAAGAATAAAACTAGATCACTTTCTAACACCAAACACAAAAATAAACTCCAAGTGGATTAAAGATCTAAACGTAAGACCAGAAACTATAAAACTCTTAGAAGAGAATATAAGCAAAACACTCTCTGACATAAATCCCAGCAATATTCTCTATGATCCACCTCCCAGAATACTGAAAATAAAAGCAAAAATAAACAAGTGGGATCTAATTAAAATTAAAAGCTTCTGCACAACAAAGGTAACTATAAGCAAGGTGAAAAGACAGCCTTCTGAATGGGAGAAAATAGCAAATGAAGCAACTGACAAACAACTAATCTCAAAAATATACAAGCAACTTATGCAGCTCAACTCCAGAAAAATAAACGATCCAATCAAACAATGGGCCAAAGAACTAAATAGGCATTTCTCCAAAAAAGACATACAGATGGCTAACAAACACATGAAAAGATGCTCAACATCACTCACTATCAGAGAAATGTAAATCAAGACTATGATGAGGTACGATTTCACACCAGTCAGAATGGCTGTGATCCAAAAGTCTACAAGCAATAAATGCTGGAGAGGATGTGGAGAAAAAGGAACCCTCTTACACTGTTGGTGGGAATGCAAACTAGTACAGCCACTATGGAAAACAGTGTGGAGATTCCTTAAAAACTTGCAAGTAGAATTGCCTTATGACCCAGCAATCCCCTGCTGGGCATACACACTGAGGAAACCAGAATTGAAAGAGACACATGTACCCCAATGTTCATTGCAGCATTGTTTATAATATCCAGGACGTGGAAACAACCTAGATGTCCATCAGCAGGTGAATGGATAAGAAAGCTGTGGTACATATACACAATGGAGTACTCCTCAGCCCTTAAAAAGAATAAATTTGAATCAGTTCAAATGAGATGGATGAAACTGGAGCCAATTATACAGAGTGAAGTAAGCCAGA
>SJYE01018436.1:136848-148838 GCA_006408755.1 Eudorcas thomsonii | reverse complement strand
CCGCCCTAGCCCCGCCTACTGCAGCGGCTCGTATGCAAAATAGCCCCTGCATTTTGTGTCTACCCTGAACGCGCCCGATCTCTTCTGGTCTCGGATGCTAAGCAGGGTCGGGCCTGCTTAGTACTTATTAGCGCTTAGATTTTGTATATGCATGAGCCCGCCAGCCAAAGGTGCTGCTGGTAGCGGGCGGAGCTTGGCAACCGGNTAGTACTTATTAGCGCTTAGATTTTGTATATGCATGAGCCCGCCAGCCAAAGGTGCTGCTGGTAGCGGGCGGAGCTTAGCAACCGGACCGCAGGCACGCGGCGCGCCGGGGCAGAGTGCAGCGCCCTGCCCGGAACAGTGGGCTCGATCCTGGTGTGCGGGAAGATAAGGAGCGAAGCGGCCAGGGTCCTGGGATCCCGGTGAGGTCCCATCTGGTGGAGGACCCCGAGGGTAGCCCGAGGGCCTAGCTTTTCCGTGGTCTAACAAGACCAAGATAAAACAACGTATCTTGAAAGTCCATGACAGTGCAGCGTTTTCCGAGTTATACTTCCGTGTTGGCTTTCATCATAAAGTACTGTCCATTATCATGCCAGCTAAGCATCTGATTTAACTCCCAAACTTTGGGTAAAATAGACCTGAAAGAAACAACAGCAGTTTGCTAGGCGCCTTGTGAATTTGTCATTCCTCGCGACAGCCTTGCAACGTCTTCCAGTATCGCTCAGTTTTAGCAGCGAGGGCCCTTTAGCACGGAGGGTGAGAGGTGGAGCCAAGGCAAGCCGGACAGCGGAGTCTCACCTGGGTGTCCCCTGACCCCCGCGAAGAGTCTGGGGTTTCTGGCCGCTCCAGGTCCCAGACTCGGCTGGAGAAGGAAGCAACAGCCAGCAGCCCACCTGGGGTTTGGGAAGAAGGACGCCCCCTCTTGCTACCTCACTGTATTCCACAGGGCCCCCAATAGAGAACACGAAGGCCCAAGATGGCTGCTGTTGCCTCCAACATGCCGCTGGGCCTGGAAGGATGAGGGTGCTGGGGTGGCTGGAAGTCCAGGCCCCAAAATTGAGTTACTGTGTCAAAAAGAGAAGGATTTCATTTCCTGGGTATTGAAGGCAGGAAGGAAAGTGCATGTGGAGACTTAACAGCAGCAGGGAGCCCCTTGTCCACCAGGGAAGGAGAAACAACAGGAAATGTCACAGTTCCCGAATCCAGGAGTGCAACCCGGGAGGCCATAGTACCTCAGGGGTCTCTGGGCATCGGGCACCCAGGTGCCACGTGTGTTGCTCCACACCCCACCCCTCGTCTCTCCAGGGTGGAGCAGCCCTTCTGAGATGGAAGCAAGCCCTGGGACCAACAGCACAACGGCATAGGACACGTTCCTCCTGGAGCGTTTATTGTCTGGGACTTGGCATGATACACTGGCCAGGCCTGAAAACCAGAAAGCCACTTGGTGAGAAAAGCTGTGGGCCATCTGGGCTCAGGTCCCCAGGAGTTACAGCCCAGAGACCCTCCAAGCTCCATCCCTCAGACCCAGAGGAGGCAGACCCCAAGAGTCCCCCACAGCATTCCTTGCCCCTTAGGAATGCAGACCTCCCGAGGAGCCAAAACCACTGTGTCATGGGGTCTCTCAATGGCAAGGGGGACAGGATGCGGAAGCCTCTGCCCAGGGAGCTTTCTGCCTCCCTGATGCCCACTCACTGCCATGGACTTCAAGCTCCTGTCCACCCTGAGGGGGCAGTGGGGACACAGGGCAGGCTGTAAGCAGCTGGGAGAGGCACTGGGATAAAGATGTAGCAGTTCTGTGAGCAGGGCTGTGTCCCCACCAAGAGCCCAGGTGTGCTTCACTTCTTTATCGGTTTGTTCATTTATTCACTTCTCCTCTTTCCTGCCCTGCCCTGGGCTCCTCGTCTGCGCCAGATCCCAGCTGGACACCAGGATCTGGGCTGCGTAGACCCAGCTCTGGCTTTAAGAAGCCCCATGCACACCCGAAGAGGAGCAGATTCTCAACAATGATAGCCAAATTAGGGAGGTCAGCAGTCATCTTAGGGTGTGTCAGCATATCCTTGCTATGTCCTCACCCTGGGTCACCCGGGTTCCAGGCTCCAAGTAGGACAACCAGGCAACACCCAACGACCTCCTTGAAAGGTGGGGGGACCCTCCTCGCTGAAGTGCTGACCCGCTACTCTGTGTCTGATGGTCAGATTGGGGCAAGCTAGGCTCCAGGGTTTGGCAGTGAGGAAGTGGGCAGGGTTGGGGGTCAGGCTGGCAAGCAGCCCTGTCCCCTTGGCCTCACCTGTCTCTGAAAGGGTCAGTTTCTTGGGGAGAGGCCCTCATCTTTGCTTGGCCCCACCTGACAGGTGTATCTGTTTCACAAGAGACCCATCAGAGAGAGAGTCTCTCTCCAGGTGATAATTCCTGTCCTCCCAACTCAGGTGATGCTACTAGGATAGGCAGAAGCTCCCAGGCCTCTGGTGCTCTTGGGCCCTTTGTCTACAGCCCTGCCTGCAAACCTGGAAAGAGAGACCCAACTCCTCCCTTGGAAACAGGGGCCCTGAGGGCCCCTGGGGGCTGGAGCTGGGCCAAGACAAATGAATGTATCCCACAGGATAAAAAGTGGACACGGCTCCCCAGGAGCTGCAAGCCCTGCTGGATGTCACTGCAGGGGCTGTGGAGGACACAGCAACCGAGGTCACTGGGAGGGACCGACCTGCTGACAAAGGGGCCAGGACGCAGATGTCTGAGGTATCTCTGATCGTGCCTGCTAGAGGCTTTAGGTCACCCAGGCCCAAGTGTAGAGGCAAGAGGAGCTGGTGGGACCCCTCCTGAGCTTGCTTCAGACTCCACCCTGCAGAGAAAGGGGCTACTACTCAAAGGGTTTGACCCCACCACCACCCACCTCCCCATCAGCCACAGGCAGCCTGAGTCCTCCTCTCACCCCTGAGGAGCGCAAACACTGAGCCAGCCCTGTGAGGCAGCAGCCACCAGCCCCTCATGGCACCACATCCCCCTGTTCCCCTGCCCCCTGAGTCCCAGTTAATCCAGAGGACAGGCCTGTGGGCCCCTCCCTCCTGGGGCTGGACTGGACAGGGTGGGCATGAATGCAGCCTCATAAGGGATATCACATTTGGGAGGGATTTCTAAACTAGAGTCATGTTCAGCTCCATTTCCTCTTGTTGTTTTGTTTCTTTGTTTTGTTGGTTGATTGGGTTTTGGACATGAAGTTTGCAGGATCTTAGTTCCCCAAAAGTGAAAGCTTTAGTCACTCAGACATGTCCAACTCTTTAGTACCCCATGGACAGTAGCCCACCAGGCTCCTCTGGTGGTTTAGTTGCTAAGTTGTGTCCGACTCTTGCAACCCCACGGACTGTAGCCTGCCAGGCTCCTCTGTCCGTGGAACTTCTCAGGCAAGAATACTGGAGTGGGTTGCCATTTCCTCCCCCAGGAGATCTTCCCAACCCAAGGATCGAACCCAGGTCTCCTGCATTGCAGGCAGATTCTTTACTGTTGAAGCCAACCGGGAAGCCCCCTTAGGTCTCCAACAGGGCCTACAGCAGTGAAAGCCCTGAGTTCTAACCACTGGACCACCAGGGAATTCCCCTCTGTTATTGAAAGATATATTTGGGACTTGCCTAGGGGCTCAATGGTAAAGAATCTGCCTGCCAATGCAGGAGACGCAGGTTCGATCCCTGGTCTGAGAAGATTCCACGTGCCATGGAGCAGCTAAGCCTGTGCGCCACTGCTACTGAGCCCGCCCTCTAGAGCCTGGGAGCCACAACCATGGAAGTCCTTGCACCTAGAGCCCACGCTCCACCACTGCAATGAGAAGTCTGAGCTCTGCAACAAAGACTAGCCCCCTGCTCATCACAACCCAAGAAAGCCTGTGTGGCAACAAAGACCTAGCATGAGCAAAATTTAATTAATTTTTAAAAAGATATATTGGGGGGGAGATGATTTGAGATTCTATAAATCTGTTTTGTCTCAAACTTTCTGGGAAGTCATGAGAAGCAAGGACTTCTCATGACTCATTCCCAACAATGAGCCTGCTTCAGGAGACATGTTGAGACTGTGTAAATATCCTATTTCACATTAAGCTCTTTATCCATTGATTTTCTTCCCTGAATAAAGCAGCTGGATGGCCTGAGGCTCATGTGCCCACAAGGGTCCCCACCCCACAGCTGGGCTCAGAGAGGCGGAGGCAGTGGCCTGGATGACATGGTTAGTGGGCAGCTCTGGGTGTGAATGCAGGTCTATCTGACTTTCCGGGCCCCCATGCTGGGGTGGAGGGTGGCAGGTGGGGGTGGGGACTAGAGGAGGGAGCTAGAGGAGGGAGAACAGGATGTAGTGAGGAAGGAAAGATGGGAAAGGGGAGGGCAAGGAAGAGAGGAGAATGAGGCCTCAAAACCCAGAGTGGGAGAGACAGACCCAGAGGAAGAGTATGGAGAGAACCATGTCAGGGATGGAAACTGTTGGAGCCGATGCCACAGACAGAGGGGCAGACCTGGGAAGAGGAAGGCAGTGCAGAGTGGGGAGAGAGGACCCTCAGACTCCCTTACTGTGGCAGTTCCCCGCCTCGCCTGGTGACCCCAGGCTCCCTCCAAAGTCTCTGAGCACCCAGGTCAGCTCAGGGGCCAGGGGATCAGCCTGTGGGGGTCTTGCTGCAGGAGAAGGGTCTTCACTTCCAGAACCTCCCTTATAGGACCCATGGAGCCCTCCCCCAGCCCTGACCTCAGAACCACAGGAGGGGCAGCAGCACCCCCTCTGCATCCGCTCCACGGAAGGGCCATCATCCACCTCCAGGAAACCGGTACCTGCTGGCTGTGGCTCTCTCTGCTGGAGTGATGTGTGTGTGTGAGCCCAGGGTGCAGGTGACATCTTCTAGATGCTGGCACACAATAGGGAGCAGCCAGGGTGAAGCCTGTGGGCTTTCTGCTAGGGGAGGGCCCTTACCTCCCAGGAACATGGGCTAAGACCATGAGGACCACCTACTGAGTCTGGGGCTGGCACTCCTCCAGGGTCCTGTCAGGAGAGAAGATCCCAGGAGGGCAGTTTTCACAGCCTGTCCTACCACTCAGTGCCTGAGCAACAAGAGGGGCCCAAGGACCCAGGTCAGGAGAGGGCACTGGGCTTGCCACCTCAGGCTTGGGTCTGCGGTCTGTGTCTCCAGAGGGTTTCAGGGGATTAGGCTGCTGCTGCGCTGCCCAGAGACCTGGGGATCAGGGTGCCCAGCCCCTCCGGCTCACCTCTCCCTGAGACCTCTGGCCTCCTCTGCAGATGGCGCAGGGCGAGCCCCAGGACAGTCATCCCCATTCCTGCTATCACAGAAGTTGTCTTGGTGGCAGCCACATGTGGTACCCTCTGTGCTGAAGCACATCTGCCTGGAATAAGGGCGTGCGTCAATTGGCAGCAGGATTTCAGGGTTAGGGTCAGCTTCCTACCTGGGTCACAGACGGCACTGCAGACCCTTGATCAGGCATTGAGGGGGATGGTGGACTTCCCCAGGGTGCAGGGAGCACACAGCATACCAGGCAACTCCCCCTAGGGCTCCCGCCCAGGGGTCCAGGGCACTCAGGGCTGACAAAGCCGAAGGGAGCCCACCCACCACCGCCACCTGGGTACTTCTGACAGGTACGACCCACCCACAGGGACCTAAAGACACCTGAACTCTTCCTGGCCCCACAGTGAGCCTTCTGGGGTATGTCAGATCATTCTGCCAGAATGTAGGCCCTCTTGGGGCCTGGTTCTCTCACAGGGGCCGTTCTGAGCCCCAGGCTCTGGCCAAAAATGAAATGGCAGGTACCCAGGCCAGGTCCCCTGTGCAGTGTGGCTGTGGGAATCTCAAGGGAAAGAATGGGAGCCACAGGGGGTGCCCCTAGCTGTGCCCCTGTCAGGAGCTTCATGCCGCTGCTGGTGGCCGCTGTGAATGGAGGGGCTCCTGGACTGAGAGGGGTGGGGTGTCTGCCCTCAGCCCATAGTGCTGACCCTCGGAAACAGCCCCTCAGAGGAGGTCGCTCCAGGGCTGCTCTCAGGCATCACTCAGGCCCCATCTCCTCCTCTTTGCCCAGGGTCATCGCCAGGGCATAGCGATGCAGGAGGAGGAGGTACAGTGCCTAAGGGAGATGGCACTGGCCTCAGTCTCTATCTCTGTGAAATGGGGCAGCAGCCCAGCTGCTGACCATGCTCTGTAGAAATGCCACAGTGGACCCAGGACCAGCTCCAGGGATGGCTGAGTATGACTGCTCTGCTCAGGCCAAAGCCTCCCTGTGGCAGAGTGGGAACCCCACCCCCAGGGATCCCAAGGCCCTCCAGGCTGGATAGCCCATCAGCCTCCCTGCAGGCCTGGGGCTCACCAGGCCCAGCAGGCAGGAGAGACAGACTGCTCTGGGCCGGAGGCTGGGAGAAGCCCTGCCAGGGGTCCTAGTTCCAGAGCGGGTTCTGCCTGGCCGTCAGGGGCCTCCCTGAGGAGTGACGACTGGACTGGCAGGGGAGCCACACTGGCCAGAAGAAGGTGGTCTCCACCCAGCTGCAGGAGTATCTGGGCTTATCATCCAGGACTGGCTGCCAGCTGGGGGTGGAGATGGGCGCCAGCCACAGGGCCCCACCCCAAAGCACATTCCAGCCAAGTGCTGCCAGGCCAGGGAGTGCCCTTACCTGCAGTGGGGTCACCTGAGACCCCTGAGTGGAGCTGTTGGGGAGGGGTCCACAGAGGGGTCTTCTGCTGAGGGTGAGTGTGGCTCTCCTGATATCAGGGGTACTGGGCACCAGCAACATGGGTCAGTCCAGGAGATCTGGCTACTGGGGGACAGAGGCCAAGTGAGATCAGGAGAGGGACATGGCCCAGGCAGGGACTGGGGAGGGAGGGGGTCACTGGGGTGCACCCAAGGGGCAGGAGTGGGGACAGTGCTGGCTGGTGGGACAGGCAGAGGCTCAGGGGTCTCACCAGGCTCCCACTGTGAGCCTTGGGCCCTGGGCACCAGAGTGGTAGACCCCCATTTTGCAGAGGCTCCATATCCCCTCTCGGGACCCGTCAGACCTTGGCTGCAGTGCCCTGGAAAGCCACACAGGGGTCACCTGAGGCAGGAAGGGTTTGCTCCCCAGTCCCCAATGTCCCCTGGGCCCACAGCTGCCAGGGGAGCAGGCTCCTCGGTGACAGCTCAGAGTCAGGTGCAGGCTATGCTCAGGGGAGAGGTGGGAAGACCAGTGTCAGGCTGGGAAGGGTGCAGCCTGTGTGGGTGGCAGGAGCTGACCAGGCCAAAGGAGGGAAAGTGAAAGTGAGTGTTAGTCACTCAGTCTGACTCTCTGCGACCCCATGGACTGTGTTCCTTCAGGCTCCTCTGTCCATGGGATTCTCCAGGCAAGAGTACTGAGTGGGTTGCCATGCCTTCTCCAGGGGATCGTCCCAACCCAGGGAATGAACCCAGGTCTCCTGCATTGCGGAAGTTCTCTTTACTGATTGAGCCACATGGAGAGGGGCATGTAAGTGGAGAGATGAGGCCCCCCTGACAATCACAGATCCTCGCTCTGCCTCACCCAGGGAGCAGCTTCCTGGCTGCTCCCTCATGCATTAGAGTTCCTATAGAAGCAGGTGACCCCCCAAAGGTCATCTGTGCCTCCCCTTGCTCTAACCCCTCAAGAGCCCCCCTGTTCCTCCCCACAACACTGAGCCCACCAAAGGAGCTCAGCTTGGCTTCCCCTTACCTGTCTCAGACTCTGCAGAAACAGTAATCAGTCCTCCAGAGAAGCACCGGCAGCCCCCATGCAGTGTGCCCAGTACATGTCCCCACCTCTGCCAGGCTGTGGTTCTGGCTGTTTACCGCATTTCCCTCAGCTCTGCAGAGGGTGGCTCCTTCTCGACCACCAGAGGACCCGTGAGTTGCAGCAGGGTGTACTGAGCCATCTCTGATGACCACAGAGGCTCCCCACTGTGTCAACCCCCACCTGTCTCTGGAAAAGGGCTAGACTGGACAGTTTTGCTCTACTTCGCTGAAGGGAAGATGGGGCTCAGAAAGGGACAGGCCTTGCCCAGAGTCTTCCCTGCAACCCCAGCCAACTGTGCTCAGACCCAAACCCCGATCTTCCCGTCCAGTGGGTCTTGGCTTCTCAGCTCCTCGGCAGTCCTCAGATGGACAGGGAGTAGGCCTGGGGGCAGGGACCTCTGGGCTGCAGAAGGAGGGTGTGAGGAGCCCTGCTTCCCACAGAGCAGGACGCTGGGAGGGCAGGACTCCATGGGAAGGTCACATCCCCAGGCTGCAGGCACATGAGTCAGCCAGTTTTTCCCAGCTGTCCTCAGGCAGGAGTTTTGCTGGTAGAACTGGCTAGCACCCACCACGTGCTCATGGCCACCACCTACTTCCATTTCCAGGGGAGCCTGAGGAGGAGAGCCTGGGATACGGCAGGGGTTCAGTCATGGGGGTGGGGCAGGGATTGACCACCTTCCTGTTCTGCAAAGCTTCCCAGAGCTCAGAGGCAGAGCTGGCCCCCAGCCTGACCTCCAGCCCCACGGACTCCAGGGGTTGGAGGCAGTGTGGAGGGCATTCATCCCAGTGGCTTGGGAGCCCCTCTGAGATGCCCATCAGCACAGCTCTCGTCCCCCTGGGAGGGTACATCAGATTGGGCTCCTGCCCCAATTTTCACAGATACTGTCTCCCCGCTGCCTACAGGCACCTGGGGGTTTCCAATGAAGGCTGCACCCCCCTGCAGCCTTGGCTTGCCCATGATGGACTCTGAGTAGTGCTTTAGAATATTCTGGAACCCCAGCAGTATGGCAGGGGCCTAGGGCCTGGTCTGGGGCACTAGCACCTCCTCTGCTCCCTCCATGCCTTCACTGTCCTCCCACTTCCTAGAGTGCTTCTCCAGGTAGGGGTACCCCAACATCTTGAATCCCCCCCAACATCTGATACATCCTCAGAGACCATTTCATTCACCCTCCCTATGCTGGGAAGGTAGGGAAACTGAGGCACAGCAAGGAGTAAGACTTACCTGTTGAAGCCTCCCCCCAAGGCCACAGAAGCAGAGCCCAGAACCAAGGTCACCTCTGAAACTGACTGAGCCCCTTTGTAACTATTGCCAAAAGCCCCTGATGATCACTAAGGAGCTTCCTGAGTCCCCATTAGGCAAAGATGCGTGCTCCAGTAAGCACCCTATAGCTCCCCAGCCAATCACCTAATGCCAACCGTCCAGCAGGAATTTTGCTATAACAATTGGCTATTAACCCACAAAAATTGTCTATTTTCCCTAGTTTGTCAAGAGGTCGGCCCGCTGTGGTCGCAGTGCCCACACTGTGTCTGCTCTTTGTTCTTAATAAACTCACTCCCTTCTGAAATGCTCTGTGTCTGGAAATTCTTTTCCAACTCGCACTTGGACTGCTCCAGCATTACCCACACGCATCAGCGAGTCGAAGCCTGAATAGGGAGCTGCACTGCTGGCTGGACCATCCTCCCCCTGCCCCACTCCCTCCCCACCACACCCCAGCATTGGGTTGCAAGGCCTTGGATGGCCTCCTGGGCTCATGGTCTAGTGAGGAAATGAAGTCTAAAAGTCAAAGTAAGGCTTCCGTGGTGGTCTGGTGGTTCAAAGTCTGCTGCCAGTGCAGGGGACACAGGTTCAATCCCTGGTCAGGAAAGATCCCACGTGCCATGAAGCAACTAGTCGTCTGCACTTAGTCGTTCAGTCATGTCTGACTCTTTGCAATCTCATTGACTGTAGCCCTTCAGGCTCCTCTGTCCATGGGGATTCTCCAGGTAAGAATACTGGAGTGGGTTGTCATGCCCTCCTCCAGGGGATCTTCCCAACCCAGAGATCAAACCCAGGTCTCCTGAATTGCAGGTGGATTCTTTACCATCTGAGCCACCAGGGAACTGTTACAGTAAGACAATCCAATTTGCAGAGATTCGAACAAATCTTTCAAACTCAAGATGCATAGAGAGCACCAGCAAAGAGGTGCAACATCATGATTCAACAGGGAAATGCAAACTGAAACCAACGGAACAGCCAAGATTAACATCTGACCAAATGCTGATGAGCATACAGAGACATTGGGAATCTCAACACTCCTAGGGATGAATGGAACATGGAACGGCCACTTTGGGCCACAGATTGGCAAGTTATTACGAACTTACAGACACACCTCACACAGGACCAGGCAATTCCTCTCCTGGGTAAATAAAGAAGAGAAATGAGAAGACATGTCCACATCAGAGGGCTTGCCAGGTGGTCCTAGTGGTAAAGAACCCGTCAGCCGATACAGGAGACCTGAGACACTTGTTTGATCCCTGGGTCAGGAAGATCCTCTGGAGGAGGGCATGGCAACCCACTCCAGTATTCTTGCCTGGAGGATCCCAGGGACGGAGGAGCTGGAGGGCGACACACAGTCCATAGGGTGGCAGAGTCAGACACAACTGAAGCGACCTAGCCCACACGCACGTCCACATCAGAAGTTTTTTACAGAAGTTCAGAGCAGCTTTCCCAGTAATCACCAAGAGCCGGAAACCACCCAGATAGGTGAGCAGACACATAAAGCATGGCATATTCATACAATGGGACCCTACTCAGCAATAAAACAATGAATCTTGGTGCACACAGCATCAAAGGAACCCTGCAGTCACTATGCTGGGTGAAGAGTCAGGCTGCATGACTGCGCTGCTGTGAAATCTGGGAGCAGGCAGACATCACCACGAGTGGCAGAGATCAGGGATGCTTGGATGGGGCTGGGGCCTGCCTGGAAGGAGGCGGGGCTAGTGGTGAGGGCTGCCGTGGCAATGTACCTGAGTCTGGAGGGTTTAAACAAGAAAAAGTCATTTCTCAAAGGTCTGGAGGCTGGAGGTCTGAGATCAAGGTGTCCAGTGTTGGCCTGAGGCCTCCCTCCTTAGCTCGCAGATGGCTGCCTTCTTGCCACATCCTCACCCACATCCCCCGTGTCTCTCTTCTTAGGAGCACACCTGTCCCCTGGGACCAGCGCCCCTCCCTTCTACCCACCTCCTGATAGCCTGTCTCCAGATGCAGCCACGCTGGGGGCCAGCACTTCAACACATGAATCCAGAGTAGATGGGACTCAGGGCAAACAGACACGGAGCAGAATGCAGTCCCCAAGGGCCACAAACTTTCTCCCTCGTTCAGTGCTGTCTGTGTCCCCAGCACCTGGCACCAAGCAGAGACTCAGAACAAACCTGATGGGTAACAGTGAGGCCAAGGATAGCTGCTTGCCCGCCTCGCTGCTCTCCCAGTGAACAGAACAACAGCACGGCACAGCCAATGCCTGCAGACATGTCGGCCAGGTCTGACCGCAGATGGAACACAATCGCAGTCGGGCCACAGAAGTGACCCTGCTGCTGCAGCGACTGCTGCTGCTTCCTGCCTCAGCCTCGGCTCTAGCCTCGCTGCACCCGCTCAGCGGGATGTACCGAGACGCTCCATCATCAACTTGCCCTGTCCCTGACAGTGAAACCTATCAGAGCCTCTGGGCTCCCAGGCACAGAAGCCTTTCTGTGTGCACCATTTATCTGTAAGGAATAGACTCCAGCCTCTATGACCTTCCCTGAGTTCCAAAGAGCAGATTCAGGAAAGCAACTGAGGCCAGATTAAGGGAGTGCAGGCCCTGCCCGCACCCTGATCCTTATCAGCAATCCCACCCCTGAACCACTGCTGTAAAACTCCTCATCAAATCCCCCTGGGTGGGGACTCTGTTTTTCAGGGAAGGCACCCACCATGGGCCCTTTTGCCTGATAAAGCTTCTGGATCTGGGGATGGGGGATGGAGGGATGGGAGTATGAGGGAGGGAGAAGGGCTGCCACAGACAACCTCCACTTTCTCCTCTATCCTCTTCTGCAGGCTGTGAGTTTGGGGAACTGCATGTTTCACTTTTATGAGAAAAAGGCTGATGAGGACATGGATTAACATTCACTGCTGGTCAAGGCCAGGTGACCAGGACAGCCCTGGGAGCCCCATTCTGTCCCCAGAAGGAAGCCTTGTCAGGTATTCCTTGCCTGCTGCACCCCCCACTCCCCACCCCCCACAATGGG